>JAQGBA010000075.1:0-76202 GCA_034698125.1 Prionchulus punctatus | reverse complement strand
TATTCTTTTGTAATTGTCATGTGCTCGGGACTGCGCAAACGGCACACGATTACCTGATTGGTCACCGTCTACTTTTTACCAGTTTAGTGAATTTAGATTGTTGAACAGTGCGATCTTCGATTTTAAGCACAATTTTGGCACATTGTTTTAAATTTGTTTCAAATTGGGATATGCTACCTATAAAATCCATAAGTTGACGACGGATAACTTCCCAATCCTTTTTTCAACTGCAGTGATGGTTATATAAGACTTTGTTTTTAATGATGATATTGATTTCAGTCGTGTATCAAACGTATTCTTCGACACGAAATCGATTTTTACGAAATCTTTCGTAAAAATCGGCTTGAATAATTTCTCCAAAGAGGTGAACTTTATTTTACTGGTACGGCATCTTTGAACTACGATACTGACTGCAATCGTCGTAGCCATTTTAGTCATTATACTTACGTCATTTTGGTTCGGTACGGTCGCTTTTTCGATGCGAATCTGGTGGGAAATGGATTTCATGCTTTTTCTTTTAGAAAATGTCGTAGAACCGATAAGAAAAACGGTGGGAAAAATCGATTTAAAAAAGGCTATGCAACGACGGAAGCACGTCCGATTTGACGTTTCTCGAAGTGTCCAAGCGAAAGCCGATCGTCCGTGATAACGTGCCGTTGATTTTGAGCGAGTTCGTCGAAGAGATCATAGAGAGTATGAATTGGGCTCAGTTCCTCATATGTAACAAGTCGAGATAGATTTCTTGTTTTTCAGCCTTCAATTCGGGAGTTCGGACGTCGGCGGCGTCGTTTATCGCTGCAAATTGCAAGAGCGACACGCCGGACGAATTTTCTGTTCGGTCGGCAACGAAATCGACGTGACCATCAAGGAGATCCGATCGCAGAGTCGAACCATGTTGCAGGACGACCTATCGACGTTTCGTTTTGGACACTTCGGCCCTTGGCTAGGAACATTTCCTATGTTTTTCCTATGTTTGTTTTTTTTTTGATGAGCGACCGACGATTGCAACGACCGAGCGGCTGTCGCGAAGACGTGTATAATTTGATAGGGCGTTGTTGGTGCAAGGAACCGTTGCATCGACCCTCGTTCGCGACGATCGTCGACGATCTGCTTTAGTAAAGCGGTCGTGAACTCGATAAGTTGCTACGCAAGCAAATTTAGTCACTTGCTATCAGGCTTTAGTTGTTGCAAAAAGGAATATGCTTGATTTCTATAGTTTTGAAATTGTTGGACCTGTAGTTTGAACTAAAAGTCGTCGTTAGAACTAAATTCCTAGTTGGAACGATTTTTTTGCCACTGTGAACTGAATGGTTAGTGCATTTTTTGTTTTTCTGGATTCTTACCTCGACGTTATCGACGGTCAGAAAGAATAATTGACACTAATGGTTCTTACTGAACAGAGTCGCGTTGCAACATGACAAAACATCACAATGGAAAACAGCCATTACCATCATAAAAAATGATATTTTGATGTTTCAATTTGGAGATAAATCAATGGAGGATTGCCGCTTCGTCAGTGAGCAAAACCTGAAAACAACAGTTGAGTTTACTTTTACTTTATATTTCCTAATTCCGTTAAGAAATTGGCCGCCATTTTTGTAATATTTTTATTCGAATATTAATTTTCAACAATTACAATGTATAATTCTAGAAAATTAATAATAAAATTCCGCTCTTAAGGGATATTTCGTAAATTTGCCCGGTAGGCGATCGGAAAAACAAAAATAATGTTCGCCGAGGCTTGGAATAGATTAAATCACGAAAAACGTCTGGCAAACAAAATTCGTGTCACATATCCGCCTGACTAGGAACTTTTGTTATGTTCTTATTTGCAAACCGAACATAAAACACTCATTTATCTGGAAACATCATTACGCTAAGCAGTAATAATTAAAGATTTTATTGTTTGGTTGGATTAAGGATTGGGCTTAGAATATAGCGATCGTAGAAACAGAAAAGAACACAATGAGTAAAACATAGCGCACTATTTCGCATTACTTAATATTATTACTATTACTTAATTGTAGCATCGAAGACTGAGCATTATTTTTCAGTGCAATTAAATTTGGAGAGTTGTTCAAGAAAACAAAGCAGTTATTGACTTTCTACTTTTGTACTGCTCTACCAATCCATTAATTTTAAACTGTAATAAACAAAATATCATAAAACGACGACCTATACAAATTGTCTTCACGCAACAAAAATTTAATCTACCGCCAAATCAAATTAGCAAACAAACCAAACTCAAATCTAGCGCTCGAATAAATCACAACTGTTTCTTTATAATTAAAATTCGATTCAAAGTTTCATATATATATTCATTCATTATTTGAATTCAGAAACGAAAAAAATTATAAAATATTAATTCACAAAGCCTAAGCGTAATCCGCGCAAGGAACACTGGCCATCAATGGATAACACGGAAAAAGGTTAAACTCAACTTCGGCGAAAATATGAATGAACAATAACTAGAGCTAGAGCGGAAGAAAAACTACTGCTTGATGATGACTGGCTGCTGGTTCGACAGTTATAGACGACAAGTATTTTGTTTTGCTGGCGCCGAAATCGAATAAAAACCGCGTTAATTAACTTTCTTCGCATTTTTCACGTGTCCATCGACGGCAACGGCATCGTCGACGCCCGCCGGCCTCGTCGTAGTGATCGGCTGCCACGATTTAATCAACTGCGATTCGAAATACATAGCGAAAGCGTGAATTTGAAAAGCGACAACGAAAAACGCATATTCCAAAACGACAAGCGGAAAGTTAAGAAACAAAACGACGTCCTCGTCTTGTGGATTTTTTACGTAATCCACCAACGTCGGCAACATGGATCCGGCGCCGGCCGCCACGGGGATTAATCCGAACAGGAAAAGCCCGTAGTACGATTGGCTCATGCGTTTTTCGTTATTTCTCGGCATGGCCAAGAAAGCGAAAATCAACGGGATTAAACTAAATAACCACCAATATTCCCAAAAATGCGGCGTCGGCACGTTCATGCGTTCCAACGGCCCCCAATCAATTTCGAATTGGTCCAAAATATCTTCCACCACTTTGAAAAACATTAACGTCAATAATAATGCGTGAAGAACTAATACCAATTTTAATCGAAATTTATTCGTTACGCTGCAAGATAAGAAACAAAATCATGCAAAAATTGCTTCCATAACGAAGAATCGAGCTAAACGTGAGTTTCAAATGAATTATAAGTTGTTACCTATCTCGGTAATGTGCCGCGACTCTTTGCCGATGTCGAAAATCGCTTCCGTCGCCGCCAGCCGCGCGAGGCCCGAATTTCGACGACATTTCATAAAATGGTTTCGAATGGCACCGAAATTGGGCGGAAAAGTTGCCTTGAAATTGTTTCAATCGGTCACAAATTGATTACGTAACAGTAACATTTCTGACTTGCAACAAATTCGATATTGTTTTATCATAAGAATTTATTTAACACCTGCTAATCATTAAAATAAGGCCGATGTTGATTTGTCATAAAAATGAAACACACACACAAACGTTAAAATTTGTAGTGCTGTACTGTTATAAGAACGCCATTACTTGCAAATCATAAACATTTAACTTATGCTATTTTGTTATAGGAATTCTTAGTAAATAATCGTGAAATGCAAATTCGCTTGAACTGATTCGTCAGCTGACCGATTTTTTTGTAGAACCACGTCTTCTTATTCTTAGAACCATTTTCTCGTTTCATGAAGTAAATTTCTCATTTCGACTTCGAAAAACGTTCTTCGTTCATCGCCTGTAAGCAAAAATGCAAACAACTTATAATCAACGAAATCCTGGTAAAATGTGTTTTTATGAAATCTAAAGTTGCCCATTTTGGTGTTTTTAAAACTAACTTCGTGTTGTTTTTTCAGCTGTTAAACGATTGATGCGGGAAGCCGCCGAATTGTGCGACCCAACTGAATTATTTTTTGCTCAACCTTTAGAAGTATTTTTGACCCAATTTCTCTCGTTGATTTAAAAATGTTACGGTTTCAGTTTTCATTGATTTTCAGGATAATTTATTCGAATGGCATTTCACAGTGCGCGGTCCTCCGGACACTGACTTCGCAAGTACGATTTCTTGTTTGTGGGTGATGTTTACTGCTAAAAACTATAGTAAAACTACTTTGCAATTTAGATGGCGTTTATCACGGTCGCATTCTTTTGCCAACCGAATATCCAATGAAACCTCCTTCGATAATGATTCTTACAGTAAATGGTAGATTTCAGACCTAGTTCATGCAACTATAGTGCACTTAAAACTATAGTTTATGTTCAGCTATAGTTCATTTGCGATTATAGTTCACATGCATCTCCACTTAACATGGAACTTTAGCTTAGAACCTGATTATTATCTTTGCGAACAATTTCGAGCATTTTTCACTGTCCAATTTGTTTTAGCCTAACGGTCGATTTGAGTTGAATAAAAAGATCTGTTTGAGCATATCCGGTTACCATCCCGAATCGTGGCAACCATCTTGGTCGAGTAAGTTGTTTGTTTTTTATTTCGATCATGTATCTTTATACATCGAACACATTTTTTGCAGTTCGCACGGCTCTTCTTGCCATTATCGGTTTCATGCCCACTCCTGGTGCTGGTGCCATCGGAGCTTTAGATTATACCCCGGAAGAACGAAAGATTTTAGCTCAAAAGTATTTTTTAGTTGTTTTCGTATTTTTGCTTCGAACAGTATTTGGCAAGTGAGAAATTTTGTTCGCTAGGTCGTTGGATTGGAAATGCCCCACGTGCGGCGTTAAGTTATCCAACGTTCTGCCGCCGTTGACCGACGCTTCGCTGACGACGACCGCCGAGGCTCTAGAATTAGCCTCGCAAATATCTTTCAAGGTATCGAAAATTTGTTTTCAGTGTTGATTTTCGGTCAAATTTCGATTCGTAGGATGCAAGCGAAAGGAAGTCGACAGCTTCATTGACAAACGATCCGTCGGCGGCGAGTTTATCGGACGTCAGCGTAAATAATTTGGAGAACGACGTTATCCTCGAAGAGGCTGAAGATTCGTCGTCCATGGGCGGCGGCGATCCACAAAATATTCAAGAAGCTTTGTCGGAAACTAACGTACGCCAACGTCCAGTGCGATTTAATGTTGGCGAACGCCGATCGGACTCTCCTCGGCCGGTCGAACCGAGCAACGGCACAATGAGCTTGGCTATTTTATTAGTTGCTATAACGTTGGCCGTTTTATTGTTCCGTCGATTGTACATGATGAACGAATGGCGTTTCTATTCCGAATCCAATTGAAAGAAAATCAAAATAAATAACATTCCTCGACGCTTTTGGACGCAATTTCGACTTCATTCGCTTTTACGCCCGAAAATTAAAAATTGTAAAAATAGTTTTCATATTCATATTTTATTCTGCTATAGTATTTCGAAATGGTCACATGAAAATTTCTAGTGCCTTAGTTGTACGATATTATTGCGTTTTGCCAAAGGCTTGTTTTATTATAAAGAAAAATTTTGTTATGCAATAATAACACGTAAAGTTTATTTAGCTTTAAAGCTAATAAAACGAAAATATTATTTTTCATAATGAAAGCAATAAATTTGCATTTTAGGTGACTTGAACTCGTTTTAGTCAAATATCAAAGCTTAGCGAGCAATTTTCGTGTTTTACATGAAACGTATAATGTATAAAATTTAATTTAAAAAGTCCCAGGAATAACATTTTGTGCAAAAGCCACAATATACCGCTCGCAAGTACTCGTTATGTGCAAAAAAACACGATTCCAGTTAATCGGCTAATAAGCAAAATTTCCAGCCTGCTAATTTACGAAAAAGGCCTTTTCCAATTGTAATTTCGTATCTTCCGGACTCGTCACCGTATGACCCACGGTACGTTTATCTTGGAATATTTCGTAATCGTTGCCACCGGGCATCGTTTTATCGCCGAAAAAATGAATCTCGCTAAAACCGTCCTTTTCCAAGAATTGCAAACAATAAGTTTTATCCCATCCCAGCGGAAAAACGTCTATGCTAATTTGTCCGCCGATGGAAAACTGCAAGCCGTACTCAGCGACGGGGAAATTCCGTCGCATTTCTTCGACGAATGTCTCACGAATTTTGTTTTCCTGATCGAATATCGCGAACTGTTCTCGTTCCGTTTGACTACAACTTCGACCGATCGGCGATACGTTTAGCATGCCTTTTCTGAATTCGACGAAAACGCCACGTTTTACGGGTAGAACTAATTTCGACATGTATTCCAAGCAAAAATTAATGAATTTTTGCAATTTTTCTTCGCCAATGTAAGCTTGAATCGATTGCGTTGCGAATAATTGCCCGTTTTTGAACGCCATTAAACCGTTTTCGGAGAAAACGTAATCGAATTTTTGTAAAACTTCATGCTGATTCGGGCCCATCTGTTCGACGATTTTACTAATATCCGATCCGCCCACTAAGGCCACTGGCATTTTCTGTCTGAGCAATAATAAAAAATCAGCGAACCATGGTTCGATACTTTGTCGAGGTTTCGTTAAAGTTCCGTCGACGTCGAATAAACAAATTCGTTTGATAGTAGTATCCATTGCAAAGGGAGGCACGAAATCTGACCGACTATCGCTTGTTGCGAGCAAAAATTCAAAACTGTGTGAATTGCAAATAGAATTTGACGCGCCCGTTCGAGTTGTAAATGTTGCCACGCTACTCTTAGTGACGTGGTGACACGTTTAGAAAACCGCGTCATCTCGTCTCGTTGTTCAGCAAAATAGAGAAAATTTATGTTGACTTGCCAAAAAACCAAATGGGCAAATTTTTGGACGATCCAAGAAAGCAAACGCTAGGCGTATGGATCATAATCACCAAATACCTTGCCGAAGTATCCCTATAACAAAACAAATCATAAGTAGACAGTGAACTTTCAAATAAAACATGAAATAAGTCAACTATTTTGTGCAAATTCGTGCGAAGTAAGAAGCCATGTGTCTAATTATGTCTAATATGCAATTTTTCTTCCTTTTTTTAAACAAAAAGTCACAACCATTCGTGACAAATTTTAATTTGTGAATGAACAGTAATGTAAAGTGTTTTGATTTCATGTTTAATCTATTTTCCAACAATCAGATATAATTAGGCGGCAATTCGAAAACGTGTTGCGTATTCGACGAAATTTTGCGTTTTCGTTTTTTGCTTGTTTTTCGAATTAAACACCTTTTTCGTCTTCGTTTCAAGGAATTGTTTTTATGTTTCATTTTAATTGCGTGGAATTGAAAGATTTCTTGTATAAAGAAGTAGAAATCCTTTCCGTAGACGATAAAAAATTTCGAGGAAGAGTTTATACGATCGATCCCGTTTCTCGTTCCGTCGCCTTAATCGACGAGTTGCCGACGGATAATCGCGAAAAACCGGCGGAATCTGGTCGAAAATCGTGTTTAAACGATTGCACCGTAAAACTCATCGCCGGAACTAATATTCGATCAATTTCCGTCGTCGATGATGCCGTCGACGAAAATTTAAAGAAAAAATTCGATTCACTGTTTTTATCCGAAGAATTAATTTTCACCGAGCAAGAAACTAAAAATCGACGAGAACGAATAAAAAATTGGCTTACGATTAATCGAATTCCTTTCGAAGAAAACGTCGACGAGGATTCGCTGGAGGTTTTGAAAGTTTTAAAAATTCGTCGTCCGTTTTCCGTCGATTCGTGTTTTTGCTCAAACGAAATAATTTTATCGCGAATTCGAAAACTTTTGGAATCGATGCCGGACAATTTTTAAATTCGTAAAATTTTATTTAAAATGTCGAATGATTTAAAACGTAAGCTTTCTTTTTAAATATTACTCGTTTAGTTTAGAAGCCAGTCACCTTTTTTGTTTTACAGTTTTATGCGCTGAATATTTAATCGAAAATCACTTTAACGTGTTGAAATCAGAAACGACTTCGAAAACGAATTTTATTTGTCTAAAGTAAGGTAAAGGATTTTTTTCTGTTTGTTTTTAAAAATTTTTGTTTTATAGCGTCGATGATTTTGCAGTAAATAATAAATTTATCAATTTATACACTTTATCACGAAAGGACCCGTTAAAATGTCGTATTGTTTTCGAAGAGGGTCTTTCAGTCGTTCAAAAGGATATGATTGAGAAAGACGCGAATTTTGTAACGTTATTTTTATTATTGGTACTGACGCTCTATAAATGGCGTCATTTTTGAATGAATACAGATTAAAAAATGCTTTAAAATTCATTTCTCCTTGTCGTCGCCTCGTTCGGAATTCGTTTTTGGTCGATGCGAAGGCGAAAATTCTGTAAAAACGTTCGTAAATCAGTTGGTTTATGTTCGAGGTAAGACTGTTCTGAACGACTATGTTTGACTAGTAGTTGACTGCAGTTGATTATATAGTTGACTAATGGTAGATTATAGTTGTAGTGGATATGTAGTTTCCGATTATAGTTTACTTTACGATGATTACAGTTTATTTTCGTTTGCTATTTATTGACTATAGTTGGCTAATATTGGCTTGACTATAGTTGTATTGTTAGGTCGGGTTGTTAAAGTTTCGACTCCGAAAATGGTTCAAGTAAAGAAGCGTTATCGCTGTCGCGAATGCGGCCATTCTTTCGAAGCAAAGGTAGACTTTTGTGTGTTTCCAACGTTTTTTGTATTGTTTTGCAATTTTTCACCTATCAGGCGGATTTCGACCAATTTTACGTTATTAGCGAACCCAAATTGTGCCCGGCGTCCGACGCTTGCGGCTCGAATCGTTTCGAAGAAATTTCAACCGATAATAAAAGTAGAAACAAAATGCTGAATTCATTTGGAGCAGATTAAACGCAATAATTTTGCCTTTAGGTGTTCTGCCCTTTTGCACATTGGTCCAAGAAATTACCGTAACCGAAACAGACGGCGAAAATAGTTTTTTATTGCCCAAACGGACAACGGTAGTACTAGAAGATGATTTGGTGGATGTTTGTCAAATGAGCGACGTCGTTGCGATCACGTATGTCGACCGTTCACACTCGTTTCGTGGTCGATACCACTTTGGCAACCATTTCTGTTGTTATTTAACTTTTCAGCGGTGTTTTGCGTCAACGGTGGCAACCATTGGTCAAGGGTCAGTCGCCAAAAATCGATTTGGCGTTGCACACGACGTGGATTTCGAAATTGAACGATGTGAAAAGTTTGGGGTCGACTTCTCTGCTCGAATTGGTAACATGCGAGCTCAAAAAAGGTTTCATACGGTTTAAAAGCAAAGTTTTGTTTTCAGAAAGCAAAATTTGATTACTTTTGGCACAAACATAAGAATAGTCCTCTGGTCGGACGTGATTTAATTTTGGCCAGCGTTTGCCCGGATATATACGAAATGTACTTAGTGAAGTTGTCTTTGATGTTGGTTTTGGTTGGAGGCGTCGGCGGAACGACGTCGTCGGGTATTCACTTTCGAAGCCGACGTATTTTAGAATGGTTTCCGCCATGAAATTTGTTTTAGGTACAACGATTCGAGGCGACCCGCATTTTCTGCTGATCGGAGATCCTGGTACGGGCAAATCGAAATTCTTGAAGCACGCCGCCGCTTTGGCCAAGCGATCGACGTATTCGACGGGCGTCGGCATCACGAGCGCAGGTTTAACATGCGCCGCCGTTAAAGTCGACGGCGATTGGCAGTTGGAGCCAGGGGCGTTGCCACTGTCGCATGGAGGTTTGTCTATTCACAAGCCAACTATAGTCCGACCAGTGGTTAACTGAAAGTAACCAGCAGACATATATGTCCAAACAATAGTCAAGATATAGTCCAACTAGTAGACAACTATAGTTCAACCCCCTGTCCTTTACTATAGCTCAAAGTCAACTGTAAGCAAGTAGACGACTATAATCAAGTTATCAAGTTAGTTATTAATAGTGAGAATGTTCCTATTAGGCGTTTGTTGTATTGATGAATTTCACACGTTGTCCGAATCGGATCGAGCGTCGGTTCGCGAAGCGATGGAAACGCAAGGCGTCAGCGTTGCTAAAGCTGGCGTTAAAACGGTGATTCCGTCTCGATGCGCGGTGATTGCAGCGATGAATCAGGGACAAAATGGATTTACGTACGTTTTAAGCTTTGATGACAACTTTTTTGTTTCTTAGGACAATCGTCGTCGTTGCATCGACGCGCCGTTACTGAGCCGATTCGATTTAATTTTAACGCTGAACGCCGATAGAAACGACGAAAATTTTGATCACGATTTAAAGATCGCAGAATTTTTAACGAAAGAAAATTTGGAGCACCTTTCCAAAAGCGGACGTCTAAACGATGACGACGAGCCGATTTGGAATCAGGAAACGATCAAAGCGTACATCGCTTGCGTCAAAGAATTGTCGCCGACGATGTCGGTCGGCGCGGAAAAGTGAAACAAAAATCCATTTTTAGCCGCGAATTCAAAATCGTCCCGCTTTTCAGAATTTTGAGCATATATTTTGAATTTCAACGAAGGAGCTCGTTCGAGCGCGATGACGGTAAGACGACGAATCGGTTGCGCGACGGTTTAATTCGAATCGCTCAGGCGCACGCTCGTTTGATGTACCGGTCGGTTGTCACCCTTCAGGACGCCGTCGTTGCAGTTTTCTTGATGGATTGCGGAATGTCGGGTATCGTTCAATTTGTTTTGCGTATTCGGCATAAATCCAGACCAATTTTTTGTTTAGGCACTGAACTTTTGGGATCTGTGGACGTATTGCATACGAAATTTTCGAACGATCCGACATCGGAATACGAGATCAAAGGTACCATACCGCCATCGCCGAAGACTGTCACACGTTGAAAAAATTCTATTAATATTGTACTTTTCAGGGAAACGATTGCTGGAAATACTTGGATTGCATGTTTACGTCGATGATTTGAAATGCGCCTTCGACGAAATGGATTTCGATCAAGTTATCGGTCGTTTACGATCAGAAGCGTCGACGGTCGAAAGAAAATCGTCGCCGCCGTTGAGACCCAACAAGGAAGTAACTTTCGACGAAATTTTGGACGTGCAATTCGATGCGGCCATGACGCAAATTCGGTAAAAGAACTTTCTATGCGATGCTATTTTGAGAAACGCAAAGAATTTTACGTTTCAGTTGCAAAGACAAATCGAAAATGGTGGTCGAAAGTGAAACGAATTCCAACCGATCAGTTGTCGACCGTTTGAAAGCGTTCGATTACGCTTCCCATCAATCGAAAATTTTGAACGACCACGATGCGAAAATAGAAACTACGCTTTTCGACGATGAAGACGAATTGAAATTTGATTTAAACGATTTAGTTTGGTGTTCGTCGTCCAAACGTAAAAAGGTTTGTAAATGAAATAAATGTTTGACCGAACGAGACGTTTTCAATCCAATAACGCCAACAAATTTACTCCGAAAAAAGCCTGGAAGATTCTTTCTCAATCAAAAAACAAAAAACATTTTATAAACAACGCGCAATTAAATGTTAAAAATAAGTGCCCTTCAGCATTTTGGAAACGTGTATATAAAAAATGCACGCGCGGCGACGAACTAGATACAAAACAAACAAAAAAAAGCAGTGGCTTTAAAAACGGAAATGGAAAAAACGCGCGACTAGTAAAAACATAATTGTAATGGTAGCGAAAAACAAATTTTTTTAAACAGATCTTTACCGAAATTCTTTCTATATTTTTAAAATACACGAATCTGAACGCGCGGCGAGCGACCGTAAAATTGGCAAAAAAGCACATCGTAATAGAAATTCGACGCCGTAACTTTGCGACGTAAATAAAAAAAATTTAATTGACCAAAATTAGTTACGATAAAAATAAATTTTCCGGAAACGGCGAGCGGCGATTTTGACGTGTTTTTCGCTTTCATCAAGCCGATTCGGCGCTGTCGCCGCCGCCCTGCCGATACAATTGTTGTTCCAATTGAGCGATGCGACGATCTGAAACGAGGCCGAAATTGAAACGTAGTTGAAATTTGCAAAAAAATAAATAAATCGTGATTCGATAAACGGTGCGTTTGAATGATTAAAAAACTAATTTCTCGTACTTTTCCACGCGATTTCGTAACGCAACGATTCGATATCTTCGTGCTTGATTTTCGTATCGTTTTGAAGTTCTTCGACTTTCAACATTAATTTAGCTAAATCCTGTTCCAATTGCGTTATCCGTTTATCCTTCGGCTCGATGAGCTCCATCAATTCCCGCAGTCGTTTGCTTTGTTGAGCGTATAATTTATGAATCTAAATAATGTAAACGCTTAGACGGTGCAAAAATTTGTTTTCCGTCGCGCTTACTTCGGAATCTTTACGATTTGAACCGTTACTCTCGTCGGGCGAACTTATATTGCGCGGCGTCGGCGGTTGGCTTTGTGAAACGCGGAATGGACGAACGTGAGCCGTCATATCGCGATGGACGATCGGTCCGGGTGCAATATTGCCGGGTTTAGTTCCAGCTCTGGAAAACAGCCAATTCAAGCTACAGCCAGTCAATAAATTTGTTTCATTAGCAAATTTTGGTGATCAAAATCGTTTACTTTCGGTCGCTATAACCGTTGGAATGCAGCGGTTGCGGTTTGAGCAATTTTGGCAAGTGCGTTTGTTCGATCGCACCGCCGATGGAAACGGGCGATCGAGACATCATCGGCTGTTGCTGAATCATTACGCCGCCGCCGGCGTTAGCCGAATGAATGCTAATCGAACCCAACGACATTTGATCGGCGAACGGGAATCCGGCGCAAACCGTCGAACGTTCCAGTAACAGCGAACCGGCAGACGAATCGTTCGACAACGTGTCCAATTGAAGTTCTTGCAAGGGCGGCGACGAGCGAGCGGAATTCTGTGATATTCGTCGGACTTTATTGGGAATATTTGCCGAACCACCGTGTTGCGCTTTTTGTTGCGGCGTCGCCGTCGACGACGCCGCGCTTCGCGGGCTGCACGAACTGAGCGGAGTTAAAACGACGGACGGCGACTGACGAGGCGATACGGTGGCCACGTACTGCTTTATCGGTTTGATTTTCAAGTTGACAGTCGTCGTTTGTAAATTTTCCGTCGAATATATATCCAACGACGCACGTTCTTCGTCTTCCTCTTCTAACGAAACGCCTTCAACGCTTTCACGATGAGGACTATCGCCGCCGGACGACGACGAAACGCTTCGATTCGGATTAGTTCTGAAAAAAATGCAAGAATTTTGTTTTCCCAACGCTCAAACGGTCAAAAATGAAGGACGATGGCCAAAAACGACGACAACGATGATTTGATTTCCAAAAATGACGAACGATTTACAAAAGTACTCATACACCGACCGAACGACCGACGACGATCGTGAGGACAGTAGGAACAATTCATGAATTCACCGGTCGTCCGTCGTCGACATCGTCGTACGGCATGGGAAAAAACCAACAAAAGAAAACTGGATTAAAAGTACGAATAATCGCATGTAGTACATGAACGGTACACAAAATAATGTCAATAATAATCATGAAATTCGTTTTGCGTGATGAGAAACAGTGTCAAAAATAGTTTCACGACGAAAAAAACTTTGCGTTTCGGAAAAATGACCGAACACGACGACGGCGATTAATAAAACTGCTACCAACTCGTCGTCGTTTAGGGTCGGGAGACTTGTGTTGTTTTTGTCTACGTCGTCGAGCGGACAATAATAGAAATCGACACCGAGTCAACTACTATACGTGTCTAACTAGACGATTCGACGTCGTAAAAACTGAAGGTTTTTGATAAACTTTCAACGGTTGTCGTCCGAGAAAATAATTTAAACGCTGGACGATCGATTAGAAATTCCCCGACCGCGTTAATTATTCGTCCTTATTCCTCTCCAAAAGTAAAAAACCGAAAACAAACACGACAATTCTTTTTTGGGACAGACAGCGCCGACGGCGATGTCGCTGTCGACGACAGCGTCGATGAAGGAAAAAAATTAGTAATTCCAAGCGTGCACAATTTATGAATTCAAATAGAGGGCGTTACGAACGAAAATAAGACAAATAATAAGCAAAACCATGTTATAAAATATTTCTACCCAAAGAACAACCAGTCAATGGATAATAGGCGTGGACAATTATAGAGAATTGACAACTATAGTCGCTGGATAGTTACCTCTGACGCATGTTATGGAGTAATTTTTCGTTTTTAATTAAATCCGGATAATCGTCGCGCTGCGTTATATCCCGATAATCCGGCTTCGTTATTTCAGATAAAAATTGAAATTTACGCTCGTTATTACGATCGGACGTTATGAGAATCGGCCGACTTTCTTGACCGTCGTACGACGACGCCATTTTAACTTGAACCGGTTTATTCGTGGTCGTCGGTACGCCCTGCGAGTAAAAATTACGCGTTTCGATTTTCGACCGACATTCGAAGCAATTTGCGATTAAACAAAGAGCGAGATTTGCAATTTGATAGGTCAAAAAATAAAATTTAGAAATTTTTATCGTCATTGAACGGCGATAAAAGTTTTTTTTATCGTCGTACGCGACAACGATAGACTTTAGGTTTCGAAAAAATACACGGTTAAGATTAATATGTTTACTGGAAAACGATTAATCTCGACGTAAAATTTGTTTTTCGCCCATCTAGCAAAAAGACTTACTCGTAGAGAAATTCGAATCGGGTCCTTATCAATGCCGCACAACCATTCGTCGACGGTCAATGCCGGCGTTGGCCCGGGCGTCGGCGGATAAAGATCAGTTTGAAAACAATCGCTCTATAACGAAAGAAAAAAGGTGAAAAAAACGAAAAATTTGCTAAAAATTTTATCAAACGATGCGAAAAACGGAAACGAGACGAAACAAAACAAAACGTAAAATGAAATCAAATTAGACGCGGTCGATGGTGAAACGACGACGTTCGTGATTCACTCCTGTGTTGGATCGAAAAATCAACCGTTAAAGAAAAAATTCTTACGCATGATTGAACGAAAAATGCATTCATCTAAGCCCCCGACGGCGAATAAACGGGGGAGAAATCTCTAATCTAATCACCAATAAATTATAATATCAAAGAAGAACGAACGGTCATCGCGCCGTCGTCGTCGGTGGTCAGTAGTTCGAAACGAAAAAATGGATCGAAAGAGTCATTCTGGGGCAAAATTTGAAACACGATCGTATCTCAACTCGTCAATTTCGAAAATCGTAGTTTCAAAAAAAACTCGAATCGAAAGTGAAGGAAAAACGATGTACGTCGCAAAAAATCCTTTACGCATCGAAAAATTTTGTTTCACGTGGTGGTAAGTCGTTAAAAATGCATTTTATCGGTCGAAAAATCGAAAGTTGCGCGCCGGGATTCGAAAACCAATTGAAAACTACGGATTTTTTGCTTTCGAGGCAAGAGAAACGGGCGAAAAAACGTTTCACAAGCGAATTTTTTCTGTTTTTCCGTTTACCTTCCGTGGTACGATGAGCGATAACGGTTCGACGAGCGATTGAGTCGTGTGCACTTTATAGAACCGGAAAACTTCGCACAGGGCAACGTTCAAACCTCGTTTCGGCATAAAACCCAAACCACGTTGGGGGTAACGAGATTGAAATTCGCTCAACGATTGAATGTACGGTTTAGAATCGAGAATTTCGTAATAACGTATGTTTCCATCGCCCTAAATGTCGAGAGAAAATAATTTGTTTTTTAAACTCGTATCAGCGTCGAAAATGAAACTACGTCGTCCTACTTTTCCGGCTATGTACAGTACGCCTAAATCCGAATCGTAAAATGGAAATAGCACGCCGGCTGACGTATCGATTTCTTGTACGACCAACGGTTCGGTTAAATCGTTCTGAAAAGCAATTTCTGTATCGTACGAAGTCGAATCGATCTAATAAAGCGTTCGTACCTGATCCCAAACGGCGAACTGTCGATGCGACGTTCGACCGAAACCCGTAGTTAATAATTTACGTTTATCGCCCAAAAATACGACTTTCGATGCTTTTGTTCCTTCGTGACAGCAAGTTTCCTTGAAAATAAAGCAAAAATTCTGTCGAACGAATGCAAAAAACGACGTACGGATGGTATTTGTCGAATGAACGTGTGAAATTCATTCTCATTGGCGAAATTAGCTTGATAGAGCGGTAGACAGTCAGTTTTTTTGCTTTTCGAATTGATTTTCACGCCAATTACGCTTACAAGCAGCACTTGACCGGTTCGTGCGTCGATTATTCGAAGCATTTTGTCCTTGCACGTCGTCGCCAATAAACTGCCATTAAAATTAAACGCCAATGAATAAATAATATCCTCGTGACAATCGATGGCTACGAGGCATTCGCCGCTGCTGACGTTCCATAATAAGACCTGAAAAAATCGTTCTAGCTTACGACGGCGTTAAATCATAGATTGTAGATTTAAGGAAAAAACAAATCTTTCGTTACCCTGCAATCGAATCCTGCACTGGCTAATACGCCTTCCGCCGTTGGATGCCATTCAACGTAGCCGACGCGTCGACTATGACCAACCAATTCGCACAGCCACTGGGTCATTAAAGTTTTAACGCCGTCGTCCGGTATATACCATAATTTAATCTGTGAAACGAAAAAACGACCAATGAGCGTCAAAACGAAACGAAAAACGTGCCAAAACTTTCGCGTACGGTCGCATCGTCGGAACACGAGGCGATAACGTTATCATTGAACGGATCCCATTTCAGATCGTTAACGACGCCGCTGTGGCCGCTCACTCGTCCCGTGTGATAATCAACTTTTCCAGTCTGTGAAAAACAAAATTTTCAGCCAGGCAACAAAGGTGCTCGTTAACCGAAAAAAATCAGACGATAAGCGTCTTTGATTTTCTTCGTTTGCGCCCTTTTGAGAGCTTCTCTCGAGTTTTTCTCTCACTCGTCGCCGCACGACGAGCACTTCATTTAAAAATTTTGCACAAACAAGCGACAAATTCGTTAATGTACAAAATAAAATAAATTTTTTTTTACTTTATTCAATGGAAGCACTTGAAACGCTCCGCCGCCGACGACTTCCAAAACGACGGCGATAAATTTAGGATTAACGGCGCAAAATTGACTATCGTGCGCCGATGCCGTTATTCGAATCGCTTATAATGAAAAAAGCAGTTAAAAATGATTCTGTCAAACTGAAACACTTTTTGCGTCGTCAAACAACGTTCTAAGGTCAGGAATTAATTCAGACACACGATTCAATTTTAAAGGTTTAGGATTCATTTTGAAACACTTATCACAATTGTACGAAGCGTTTTACGCGCAACGCGTGATCCAAAGGGTAAAAAAACAATCCCAAGGCATGAAGTTGTTTTGTGGCCGATTCATCAATCACAAATTTAGTCGAAAACGTATCAAAACGTACAGTTTTTTAAAGATACCTTCGTAGCTGTTTTCACGGCGAGCCGGCTGCCCATAAACGTGCCGAAATTTCGAAACCCGAACGGTACGAAACGCCGACATTACTGATAAAACATATTGCGCTTAAAAATTCCGAACTGGGAAAAATCCAAGTTAAAATATTCGTCGCCGCCCGGCCGTTTCCGCAAAGTTTCTTAAAGCAAGAAAAAAAAAGCAAAATTCTCAACGGGCTAAAACTAGGAAAAAAAAGCAAAATTCTCAACGGACGACGACGAAGACCAAAAGCGAATATAAAACTAACAAGCGCGCAACGAGGACTAATTGCTTTTCGCCCGCATCATGCGACGGCGAGGCGAGGTGCAGTCGAGAGGAACACGTAAAAACAACAAGTCCATCGAGGGACGCCGTCGCACCGACGACGGTCATAACAATCTTTTAACCAGCAGCTAATCCTATTATGACGAACGAATCGCGATAACAAATTGACCGACGCCGTAGAGTCTGGTCGTCGCCGGTCTGACTAAATGAAGACTTATCGCCGACGTACCGACGAAGAGGCAAAAAGAATTATCGCCGTTGTACCAACGAGACGAGTAAAAGCAAGAAAATCGCGCGTTTCATTAATTCGCACCGTTGAACCTCTTCAATGAGACCGATGGATAACAAAATAGACAAAAAACGTGCGCACGAATTATATTCTTCGGTCGTGTAACTTATTCTTGTCAAAACGAGTGTTATTCCACTCGAAAATCGACCGCGAGCGACCGACGACGAGAGGGAGGCGAGCGATCAAACATCGTCGTCGGCCGACGTCCAAGAGAAATGTGCAACAGATGAAACGAGTACGTCGATCGTTGTCGTCGTCGGTCCGTTCAACTGATGAAACTCGTCGTCGTCCAGCGCTCGAAACTCATCGTCGCCAGTTAAAAACGAGTCCAGCGCCCGTTTCGAACGAGTTCAACGCTGAAACACGTCGTCGTCCGTTCGTTTTCAATACACTACTTCGTTTCGTCCCCGTTTTTGATTGTGACCGAACGTTTTCGCCGATCGACATCGTCGAGCTGCTGACGAGCGACAGAGAACCAGCCGCCGCCGTCGTCGTCGGTCGGCCACGTTCGTCCAATGTTACCTTTGAGTAAACAAAACGACAAACGACAAATCAAACAAAAGCTATTTAACGACGATGATCGCGCGAGCCGTTTTTGCGCCGTCATAAGAAACTTCATCCCAAACGAAGAATCTTTATAAAACAAAGATTCTTCACCGACCATCATCGATTCTCGTCCGAACGTTCGAACCGAGCGCAAAATAGAATCAACAAGAGAAACTAGCCAGCCGGGGCGTCGGCCGAACCGACTATATACGGATCGACCAGCCGAATCGACGCCCGACTATTTGCGTCATAAAGAAAAAAATCGCGAAACTAGAAAATACGCGCATAATCAACCGCGTCGCTCGTTCCATCGTCGTCGGTGGTCATTATTGACTCAACAGACGATGAAGCGAAAAAAACACAATCTTTTCTACGAAACGGGAAATGCGATCGTTCGCCGAGCAGAGCCGAACCAAAAATAAGAAAAGAATCGAGCCAGCGGGCGCCGTCGTATATATTTTTATACGCAAACAAAAAAAGCAATAATAACGTCGTCGCTCAAGAATAAACCAATTTTATTTGAAACGAGACATGCACACAAAATAAAAAAGAAATGCATCGATCGAACGACAATCAAACTAAGTACTTGAAAAAGAAACTAAAAAGTCGACTCGTCGAACGACGAAGAAGCCAATTTCCTCATTGGCTGCATCAGTTGCGAGTAACTTAGACGATGAGAAGCAAAAAAGCATAAAAATCATCATAGACAGTAGTTTAATTTGTTTTTCAAGCACCGTATCGGGCAAAAATTCACAGTTTCATCTTCGCGCGATAGTTGAGCCACTCGGCGACGTCGGCATCGTTGCGATCGCCGACATCTTCGACGAATTTATAATAGGCCTTGCGAATTTCCTTGAACGCGTCGACGGTGGCGTACGGCAGTTGAGTCAATGGATCGGTGTATTTGGCGGGCATGCCCGTGACGACGCAATATTGCGATTTCGGCGAACGTCGCCCCGAGCGTCGTTGCGACGGAAACATTTTATCGAACGTCGTCGAATCGCTGAACGAAATGAATGTTCGCGAGCATTTAGCGTCGTCGACGTCGACGTCGACGTTTGAGGGCTGATCGGCGTCGGTGTCGTCTATTGTTTCAACGATCGGCGCCGTCGTCGAAAAATATCTAATTACAGGTCCGACGATGTGCCGTTGTTTAATTAATCGGCTTCGTTTTTTTCTTTCTAATTCGAATTGTTGAAATCTTTCTACAAAAACGTAACAAAAAAAACGAATTTTCAGGTCAGATTGAGAAATTGCTGGACAATGAGTTTGAAAAACAAACAATGTTGAAAATAAAACTAATGTCTCCTGTTTGAAAAGCAAATAAAAATCACCGAGTCTACCTAACGATTTGAGATTTTCCAATTCAGTTTCTTTCGCCTCTTCGAGAACTTCCTCTTGGCTGGGATTTACGTAGACTTCGCTCGAACGATGCCGTTCGCGACGTCGCGCAACTTTGTGCTCGTATTTCACCGAATATTCCGCTTGACGCTTCACCGTCGCTTTAGATTTTTCCACCGTCGAACGACGCAACTTTTTCTCTACAATTAAGGCAAAAATGCGTAAAAAAACAACAAGAAAATGACACTGGTTAAGAAAGAAATAGTACCCCGAGTCGATGCTAAAAATGATAAAGGCTCGTCACTCGGATGTCGCTCGCGTTTCGGCGGACGTCCAACGCGTCGGGGGCCGTCGGGTTTCGGCGTCGACGTCGATTGAGCGGCGGACGGTTTCGCCGTATAAACGGGCTCTTTGTACGCCTTCGTAACGACCAAACGTTGTTTTTTCGTCGCGGCTTCGGCGTCATCGACGTCGGAAATTGGTTCGTCGTTTTCGTCGATATCGAAATCCGAATCGATTACGTCGCTGTCGCTGTCGGGAGGCGATTCGAATTCGTGATCGTCATCTTCCTTAAAGTAAAAAAACGCGAAATCGTCCGATTTGTAAAGTTTTACGACGAAAAATCAGAAAAATTACGTCGAAAAATCCTCCGTAAGTTGATTTATAGAAATCGTCGCAATCTTCGCGATTTAACAGCGCGGCCATTTTAGCGCCGGCGTTCGGCCGTTTATCTCTCGTCGTCGCAAGCATTTTCACTCAATTCGAATAAAATAAAACAAATTTCTTGAAAGAAATTTGTGATTTCTCGAGAAATTTCTTTCAAAATTGTCGCCAAAATTTTTTTCGTCACAGTTGTCTGCTTTTTTTTTACTGCATTAAAGTAAAGCTTCAAATACAGATAAAACCAATTGTACCTTCTTATCACCAATGTCAATTTGACGTTAGAATTTCCGAAAACTGTAAAAATCAAATTTTTGTGTCGTTTTCACCAGAAACCATCAAAAAAAAAGTAACGCGAATTTATTCTCGGTGAAAATTGAACGGATGTAAAAATGTGAAAATTTTTAAAACCCAAGATTTAAAGGCTTTCGACTCAGTCTCACATGATAAACTTATCAACAAACTTTCAAGCTGTTGCGTGCAAGGAGACTTGCTAAATTGGTTCATGGCGTACAAAACAATGTGTGGTAATAAGCGGCTGCCATTCACATCTAATGCCAGTTATATCCGGAGTCCCCCAAGGGTCAATACTGTCCCCCTTGCTGTTCCTAATTTACATAAATGACGCAACCAATGAAGTTGCTTCCAGTTCATAAAGCTGTTTGCTAATGATATGAAGATTTATGAGCAAATAGCAAACGACGATGTCAAATTATTCCAACATGATTTAAACTCGTTATTCAAGTGGGGTAAAACCTGGCGAATGAATTTCATTGAAACAAAGAGCTCGGTGATCCACCTAGGCGCCAAGAATAAAAAAGGCGCATTACGTCGCAAATGGCACCCATATCGAATCAGAAATGGAAAAAGAACTTGTTTTCTTCATAGCACCACATCCGCAGTACAGCATCCAGTTTAGCAATCACTGCTCCACAACTGCAAAAAGAGCCCACGGAATTTGCGCTACGATTCTCCGTGCATTTGATTACCGAAAACCCATTTTCCTCATTAGCCTCTACAAATCTTACGCGCGACCAATCCTTGAATACAGTAGCCCAATATGGAATCCTTCCTTCAGAAAGACTGACCTAATCGAATAGACGCAAAAATGTTTTACATCGAGGTTACCCGGCCTCAAAGATTTGGATTACTACGAGCGACTGAAAAAATTAAATCTCCAGACACTACATTATCACCGGATCCGTTTTGATTTATTTTTTGATTGATTCATTTGGTTTCAAAATCATCCGAAATCACTCATGCCTAAAACCAGATGACTTCTTTACTCTCCCGCAAGGCTCAGTCGCAAGAGGGAACTCCTTAAAACTGTTTAAGACGGTTGCTCAAAAGAACATTAGGAAATTCACTTTTAATGTTCGTGTCATCGATACTTGAAACAAATTACCAGACAGTGTTGTTCTAGCTCGCGATTTATCTTGTTTTAAACGACTACTTGATATTATCTTACCAACCATAATTGATCCGTTTCTGTATTAGGGGTGCGCTTTTAAAACCTATTTATAAAATGTTCCTGTGTCTCCTGTACATCAAGATTAATTATTGTTATATACATGGTTAAATTTGACCACTTTCCATATCAATCGTGCAAATAAAATAATAATTATTACGGTATTATAAGAATCAAATAATTTTAATCTCGCAAGCACTAAATTATAATTTACACGAATCAAATAAATAAGCGACTGAAACGAATTCACAACCTTTTAAACAATTTTACGAGACCAATAATCGACGCGATGCCGCCGTAAACGGCAACTTTCGTCGTGCTGAACGTTTGCGACCAGAGGATGCCTTTGGGTAGAAAATTAACGGCGTTCATGAAATCGGCGTAAAGCATAATGAACGTCGATATTTCTTCCAATTGTTGATTGGTTATTCGACGTAGTTCGCTTCGACTTTCTTCAGTCAGGCACTTTTTTCTTTCATTTAATAGCATAAAATACGCACGAACGCATCTGAAACGCATTTGGACACAGATTGAAACGGATTAAACAAATTTTCGGTCGTCTCGCTTACTTTATCATACTTATAAAAGTCGCCGTCGCCCATATGGCCGTCGTATAGTTCCACCATTTCGTCGGATCAACCGAAAATATTTGAAACTGACTGAGCCAAGCCACATGCTCGATCGGATAATAAAATTGATACAGCACATTGACGGCTGCATTCAGTAGAAATTGAGTTAAATCCTGGAGAAAAAAACGTGACAGTTTTTTGATAGATTCACTAAAAAAAATCAGCAATTACTGAGCCTGGTCCTCGTTGAAAGTGTGCCAAATTTGCTTTTATCATTATGATGTCGCCGAAACGTCGACCGATGGTTCGAGCCGAGCTAATCTGTTTGGATATCTCGAATATCTTAGCGGATAAAGGCTGGCGAGCCTTTGAGCCCACTAACATCAAGGCGTAATAAGCCGTTCGCAAAAGTTTATCTCGTCCATCGTACGTTGATAATAAGGCGATAATTGAGTCCAAATTTAATGGAGCCATTATTTTCCCCGAATGAGCAAATAGCAGGTGCACTTTTTTGCTCGACTGAAGCCAAATTGAGTCTCAGTCGCAATTTTTCTTATCTTTAAAATGACAAAACAAACACAAAGCATGCGATAGCTGCTTTTGAAACAAATAAATGGTCCGACCGAGCCAAAATGTATTCCATAGTTTCACTTTTTAATGAAATTAAATCCAACAACAAAAAACAAAGAAAAAAAACACAAACAGTAGAAATTATACAAAGGTTTTGTTTTAAATTCAAGTCATTGTTGATTTTCAAGCAAATTTCGGTACTTTGCCAAGTGATAAACGGGGAAAAATCTTTATCATGTCATACTGAAACAGAAGCGTCCGAAATTAGTTGGATAAAACAAACTTCACAATGTCTCAGTAATTGTTGTTTCTGTCCAGACAAATAACTATCTAAGTTCACATCATTTTTAGAAGAAATTCAGAAAAACAATTTAGTGCCGTAAAGAAACAAATTTTGCGCCGTCCAAAAAGGTTTACCTGTCCAATAAGGAATTTCTCATCTTTGTAGCAATGTTCGACGGTTGATGATCTCCTAATTTGAATATATTTTCGATCACGGAAATTTCAGTACTGGTTGTGTCCAACCCGCAAAAAGCGCACCAATCGTTTACGCAAAGACCGGCCGCGATTACCGAACTGCCTCGGTTAACAGTACCAGCCTGCAAACACAAATTAATCGACCTAACTAGCGCGAAAACAAGTAAAAATACGAAACAATGCAAGCCTTACGACGATTGGCACTTGCAAAAGCGACGACAATTCGTCCTGGTCTTCGATGGACGTTTTTGGATGTACCTAGGGAAAAAGTTTAAAAGAATTGAAAACTGACGTTTTAAAAATGAAGAAAATGTCGACGAACCAGTCCTCCTTGATTCGTTAACGTGCAATAACTGCCGACTAGCACGTTGTCGGCGACTGTCTGACGAAAAACTTCAACTTTTAGAACGTCGGTTAAATGTTCTTCGGTTTCCTACAAAAAGAAATAATTTTTTAACCGAAAGATGTTAAATAAAACAAAAAACGCGTCTAACTTTATCCAAATCGGGGTGTACAATGGCTACGTAGTCGTTGCAAGCAATAACGTTGCCCAAGGCCGAGAGTCGTTCCTCGATCCGTTGAATTTTAACATTGTCTGGCAAAGCGTTTCGAATGTGTTGCAATTCTTGGTCGGTCGTTCCAACGGGAACTAATAAACCGTGACGGTTACCTTAGGAGACAGAAAAGGGTGTTTAAAAAAACAATTATTCAGGCAAAAACAACAAAAGTCGTTAAAAATGCCACGTTTCGTTTTAAAAAAAATACGGTTAAGCAAAGCTTCCAAGCAAAAAAGTTGCTTTACCAACGACCATTCGGCCGAGAATTCGACATCCGTTTATTTGCGTATGAACGACAGGAATAACATCTTGTAATTCTCCTTCGAAAACGCTGAAACAATTTTAGGACGCAATAGTAAATTTTTAATACCGAAATTTTTTTTCCCTACCTATAAAAATTTTCCGATCCACCAATGGCCACCAAACAATATGTATTAGTTAATTTTGCGAAAACGCCGACTTCGTTACTGTTTTCGAATTGAGCACGAACCGCCATCGTAGATGCCTCGAATTAGAAGTTTTAAAACAAAATTCGTGACTGTGTATTTAGTTAAAAATCTGGCAAATTGCACAATCACACGAAAATTACGATTAATAGGCAATAGACGTGATTTTCAATGCAAATTTTCAATAAATATTACACATTTACATAGAAATTGCCTAACCTGAAAATCTAAATACCGAATTTTGCTCGATTACTGTAAAAAAAGCGGATGAATCCAAATTTTCTCATTTTTGTAAAATTTTTTAAAAATTTCAAAAAGATGAACGCGAATAAGTGCAAAGTTGAAGTTAAAGTATGGTCGGCAAGTACATCGAGAAAACACGTAAAATTTTTAAGAAGCCATTTTCATTCTCGGATAAAAATACTTTTGGTCATTTTTTAGCCTCTGGGCCACGGAACTGAGCCAGATTTGATAACTTACGCTTTTGCAGGAATCGTAAAATCCTGCGGATACGGACTGATACATTATAACGAAAATGAGAGAGTGACTGGTACGGATAAATTATAAACAATTTTTCTGCTAATTTTTCCATTTTCGAGGTTATTTTTTATTTCATGTCTTATAACGTCATTTGAATTGCAAAAGCGCTCTTTATGTCTGCCGAAAGAACTCGAAATGGACCCGGCTTTACTCGGTACGGTCCAGTTATTTTAAATATTTCATTTTTTTAATATTTCAATTGAGTTCTACTGAAATACTTACAGTTGTAATTCCACCTGAAGTAAATCCTGCCGACTGCGTTGCGTCGCTGTTAGCCAGTCTGAAAATTTTTACTGCGTTTCGAAAAATAACGCAGCTGGGCCCAAACGAAAGTGTTTTAATTTGGTGTCACGACGACATAAATAGTCTTTGTATTGTTTCACAAATATGCAAAATATGGAAATACAGGGTTAATTTTTCTGGTTGATTTTTTTAGTCTCTTAGTTAGTTTTTTGTTTGTATTTTTCGTGTTTAGTCTATCGTCATCGTCTCAGATGATAACGTCGAACGATCCCTCCGTTCGTTCACTGATCCCAATGTGAAAATTTTAAGATTGAATTCAAATAATATGGAAAAGACAATTGCGGAAGTTAACGATTCAACGGGCGGTCGAGGCGTCAGCGTAGTTTTTGATCTTTGTGAGATTTCGCCCCGTAGGTGCCTTGTCAAGTGACATATTTTGTTTTTTTCGTTAAGGTTTCGAGGAAAATTCTCTGCACACGCTTAATCATTCCGATTTCATCAATTGTCTGTCAATCTTTGGACATTTAGTCACCGATCGTCATTGCCTTATGGTAAGGTCATTTTTTCAGCAATTTAAAAAATTATTAGCTGTCTCTTAGATTTATAGTTGTCGCCGTTGGATGCTAATTTATTACATTTGAAGTCCGCTTCTTGCCATTATATCTTCCCTGAAACTTGGATTTTTTCCCCTTTGCATTTGAGCAAATATCATCTGATCTTAACGGATATCATGGATCGGCTTAAAGATAAATCCATAAGGTGACAGTTGGAAACAATTTCCTCCAGAAATTTTGTTCCATTTTGTTCTTTTCCAGGCCAAGAATTGACAAAACTATCGAAATTCCAAAGGAATCTTCTTCCGTAGAGTTTATTTTGAATTCGAACAAAAATTGTGTCGTTTACAAGAACATTTGACACCCTTTTCCGGAAACATTAAATTTTTACTATTGTTAACTTAAAATTCACTCGAAATAACGCTCAAATTCAATCTATACCGAAAAAAAACTATTTAAACAACAAAAAAAACGAATTCTAATTTGAATTTTGAATACTAAGAAAACATTAAACGGATTCTTCCATAAGTTTCGTGTATTGTTTAATTTTATGGGCGATCGACATGTCCGCGTATTTATCGCCGATGCTAACGATCATTCCGCCGATGATTGAAGGATCAACCTGGAAAAGAAAATAGCATAGCATGAAACGTGTTTTGGTCCAACCGATTTTTTGCTTTTCTTGTTACTTTCGTTTCGAGGTTCATTTTTTGTCCCGATTTAAGAAAACCTTGAATAGCGCCTTGAACTTCTTTTAAACTTGCCTCGTCCAAAGGCTGAAAGAAAAACAAGAATGAACGTTTGGTAAAGAAAAAAACAAAAAATCCGCCAGATTTACTTTGGCAGTGGTGACTTCGCATTGAACTTCGCCTCGATGAGCGCTCATAACGAGCGAAAAGGCTTTCAAAACTTCTTCGAATTTATCGTATCGTCCGTGCTCGGCGATTGCGGCTAATAAGCAAAAAGCAAAGATAAATCGTTAAAAAAGACTAAATTTTCGCAAATTTTTCCTACAAAATCTGTTACCGAATAAGTTTTTCGTCAAATCGCCGTAATTTTGTTTTTTCGCGACAGAATTGAAAGCGCTTATCTTTTCGTGGCGCTTGACTACCGGATTGCACATGAAATCTTTCAACTGACTGTCCTTTTCCCACAGCGACTAAACGTAGACAATGAGGTGAAAAAAGATTGTCTTGAAAAATGCGTATAAAGGTGAGAAAAAGTATAAGCTTTGTACAAAAATCAGAGACAACTCTAGAAAATGATTGAAAAAGTAAAAAATTGTCTCAACAAGTGCTTATCGAGGCAAACATTAAAAAGTTCTTAAAATGCAAAATTTTAGTTTCAAAAAAACTAGTTCGTGGCTAATTCCTGACTTGTAGATTTTTCATTTCGGTTTCAACGGATTCTAATTTCTTTTGCTTTGTCGCCGCCGAATACAAAGCTAATGCGTAACGGCCGTCGAGTCCGAACAATTGTATCGGCGCCTTAAATTTTAAAAATCACTTAGAAATTATAGTATGGTACGTACGAATTATGGCCGAAAATCGGTTTTTGAATTTTTACTTTCGCTAATCCGTTGCGCACGGAACTTGTCGAGAAACTACGAGCCTAAAAACATTAATTGATAAAAAACAAACAAGAAATTTGCAAGTTAAGACGAGATTTTACTAATTTTCCAGCGAAAGCCATCCCTTGAAGTTGAATTTCGATTAATCCAGCAGGAAAACAGTTCTAAAATTCTCGAAACCGCAACAAAATTTCTCCCTGGACCGATTACAAAATATGCTTGTCGTTCTTACTCACGTAGATTCAGATCACCACATTCACATTCGATTTCTGTCGCTGTGTTTGGCAAGTCGCCGAAAGTTGACAATCATGTGCATGTCAGTCAACTTCAGTCAGTGGCAAGTCGTACTGCCTGCAGATTAATGTAGTGACGCTTCACTTCAATAATTTGTTACTTTGCAAGTTATTCAGAGTTATTCTGCATGTTTTTTATGTCAATGCTATGTCAAAATTTACTTTGCATCCTTTATATGCAATCTCAAATGTCGAAATGCAATTCTAGTGCACGCGCTAAAAACTGTTTCTATTAACTTTACATTGATAATTTACAAAATTCGATAGATCGATCAATTTTGAATTTTTAGTATTTTATAGAGAATTAAATTCTATATAAACATACTAAAGAATCTCACAAAAATATTCAAAATTGATCGATTTATCGAACTTAGAAAACTAAAAGCGTAAAGTTAATACCGTAGGTCGCAGTTCATCGTGAGCGCATTATAAAAAATCTTTACAACTTTCAGACTCGCCCGTTTGGTTTTCGGTTTGCCTGTTGATGTTTTGATGTTGGATGTAGCTGACAAAAATTATTCGTGGATGAACCTGAATATTGTTGATTTAGCAGGCGCAAAAAGTGTTTATGTTTCTTTTCGTTGAAATTTGCCATTTTTTATCGCTATTTCGTCGAATTCAAGTCAAATTTATGCTCAATGGAGTCGATTTTCGAGGATTTTTAACGGATCACCGCAATTAGAAAGTCATACGACAAATTTACATGTTATTTCGAACCTGACCGAACGAAGCGCGCGGCGGAGAAATTAAATTAAAACAAAAATTATGTACTGTCTACAATGGCTTATACCGGTGCTATTAATACCGAAACCTTTCATACACCCGTCGATGTTATATAATCAGGCGATGTTTTTAATTTTATATTTAATCGGATTCTTTCTCGAACGTAAACCGTGCTACATATGCAGCATCGTATTCATCGCCGCCGTTTGTTTAATTTGCTTCAACGACAAGGACTCTTGTATATTTTGGCCGTTTTGCCGAACTACCGACGACGGCGAACAGTGTCTATTTCGAATTCACCAAAATTTCACCTCGTTAATAAACTAATTTCGCTCGCTAAAACTAACGCGTCGGTGTGGTCGTATAAAAGCAATTTTCAAAAATGTGAATCGTTAATTGATCACACAAACGTTATCAAACGTATCGTTTATTGCCTTTGAATTATGTAAATCTAGGAATTTTTTGTTTGTTTTTTTTCGTTTTTCTAAAATCAAATTAATAAATTTTTATTAATCACCATAAAATAAAACTCATTTATCCAATAACGACAATAAGCTCATTTTTTGGAACAATAAATCAATTTTAAATTGAACTTAAATTCTGAAAAGTCACGACATTCTATTCGCGACAAGACCGTGTTGATGACAGAATTCGACATCGCGTGCTTACTTTGTGGTCAGTTCACTGTTTCGTGTTCGTGATGTGTAGACGTGTTCCATTTATTAGTTCTCGAATTTAACTTTTACGTGCATCAAATATGCGCTTTTCATCGTAAAACTTGCACGGAACAATTTCTAAATCGATCAACCTCTATAATAGGTCATAATTTTTATAATAATGCCATCAATCTTGCAAATCATTCTTGTATTGTTTTCATTCATTTACCTTAAAATTTTATTTAGAGCCGATGAAATAAAACATCCAGAAATTTACAACAAAGAAATAAAGCTTCTGTTTTTTGGAATAAAAATCTACGGCGGACCGGTTGCGCAGCAAGAAAGAACGAATATTTACAAAAAAATAAACTTTTCAGTAACAAAATTGAATTCACAGCCAAAATTTTATGGGCATGTTGTGCACGAGAAAATGAGCAAATTCTTGACTAATAATTTCGGACAAGCTTCTTCACCAGCGAAGCAAGACGAGTAAGGAAACAAAACAGCGTTAACATCACAAAAGAAACTAGTTAAAAAAACAACATAAATTAAATCTAAACGGTAAAACGAGTGATTAAAATAAGAAACGAGCCGAATCATATTATTTGTTTTCCAGTGCCGAAAGCGCTGTAGATGCCGGTGCCGATCAAGCAAGTGATTCCGGTGGAATAAAAAACGTATGACCAATTTTGGTAAGTCTCCAAAATATAACCCGCGGCGTAAACGCCAATGAAGCCGGGTATAGCGGAGGCCATGTTCATTATGCCTAAAAATAAGTTGAAAAAACAAATTAAGTGCACTGAACAAGACAATTTCCATGCTTACCGAAAACAGCTCCCGTATGATTTGGAGCAAAATCCTGGGGATTAACACACACGCCGCCGTGATGAAATCCGCGCAGCGCCATAGCAGCCGATAAGAAGAACAACGCCGAAACGTAACTGTGAACGGAAGACACTTGAAATAAACAAAGGGCGATTCCCACCAGCGATACGCCCTCCATAAGTTTTCGAACGACCGTCGCCGTGTAACCTGATGAAAAAACAAAATATTGGTAGTCTTTCGAAGCTTTCGAGAACGAAACCTGATCCATACCTTGCGTAATTAAATTCGCTGCGATATAAGGCGCAAAGAGAGACGTAAGCATTATTGCTAAATTTGGTACGAAATTGAAAACCCAACCCTAAAAAACGGTAGATTCATCAGTCTTTAGTGATGACTAATGACCACAGGTGCCTATTTGTCGCTGTCTATAGACGACTTACTTCAGCTTCAGGAAAATTCTCGACGAAATACGACGGAAGCCAAGAAAATAAAACGAAAAAGGCGTTGGCGCCGCAAAAATGCGCGCAACAAGCAGCCCTGTATACATAAACAGGCATTTCAAAACAAAAAAACTTCACTTACTGCAAGTAGTTGCTTACCAAAACGGAACTTTCTTGAACAATTCGCACCATGGCACGGGCGACGTAGAGAAATTAGACGAACGTTTCCGAGTCGTTGGACTTTGCTGAGAATCGTCGTCCATTTGATCGCCGAAGAGGATTTTTAAATTTTTCTCCTCGGGAGACTTTTCTCGAATGTACCGATGAGTCCTCGACGTTCGACAAACGTGGCACAGATAAACCCACCAAACAATACCGGATGCCCCTATTGCCCAAAACAGAGTTACAATAACAAATAGTGCCATCAAATTCGTCTCTCACAATACTAGCTTACGATCTACTATACTTAATAATAACTGTAGACGGCTGCTCACCGATAACATAAAACAAAGATTCCCAACCGAATTTTTCTAAAACTACCGACCCGAAACTGCCGCAGATAACCGTTCTAAACAGCAAAGAACAGCAGCTCATAACATGCAATAGAAAACAAAAAATGTCACTAGTGACTCACCCAACATGCGAAGCGGCTAAAATCATGCCGAAGACACGAGCTTTTTCCACAGACACTAAATTTCTACCAACCAAACTAGCTACCGTCGGAAAATGAAAACCTAAACAAAAATCAAAGATAAAATACATCGGATAGTTGTTTTTTTTCAAAAACAAACGAACCTTGGCAAATGCCCAAAGCAACTCGAATACATATGATAATCGGCAGGCCGAAGGGCGTTTTAGCGGCGAAATTGAATATAAACGGGGTTAAAAACGTTAACAGACTCCACAGCAATGCGGCTGAGGCTAAGATGTTCTCGCCTCCGTAGATGTCCGCCAAATATCCCGCTATACCTTGTACGATCGCGTATCCCCAAAAGAAGCACGAAAGAACGACGCCCTAAAATGACAATGGTTGATTCGGTTCTCATTACGACGAATTCAAGAAGTTTGTTTTTAGCTAGCTAGCGAAAAAAATTCAACGTAACGACGCATAATTTTTTTTTCACACTTCCTAAAGAGAAGAAAAGTCAATAAAACATTTACCGAATCTGTTTTGCTCCATTTGTAATCGACACTGACCCAGGTGATGCTCATCGGCAAGGCAACGCGAGAAGCGTACAAAATCGTTGTGCCGACGAACAACGTTATACACCAGTGCCTAGTTTCAGATCTTTAAAAACAAAAAATTGGCATCAAACACAGCAAAATCGATTCTAAACAATCAAAAATCAGTTCCAAAACATCAAAATTCTACGTTAGAAGGTGAAAAATCGCAATAAAAACAAAAAAAACGTGTCAAAATTCGTGTTTTACTTACGCTGACCATGATTTACTGGACGGTTTCATTGTCGGCGATGACGTAACGAGCGGAATTGCCATTTCGACGTCCATTGTTCAAAAACACTAATTTCCAAAAAATTCTACAATTAACCAAACCGCGCCCCAAGAATTAAAATAATACTAATGATAAACAAAAAAGTGTCGAAAACGCTGCTAACACAGCGAAAAACTGGCTTACGCGTGTTCTCAAGCGCAATTTACAATAACTTGGAATAACTTGCTTGTTTAACGCATGGCCAGCGCATGTTTTTTGTTCGCGCAACGTTGATCCCGGCTAGCAGCCAGCTGACGCGCGTTTAGCGGCAGAAATCGAAATTGTCGACCAATAAATCGTTTTTGTCACTTCAGGCGGCCTTCTACAGTATGTAGCAAATTCTTTCATAGATGAATTAAATTTTGATGATTTACTTGCAGGTAAATTTGTTTTTGTCACTCAGAAATTTAGTGGCGCAAAAATGATTGAAAATTGTCCATCAGCGTGATTTAATTGCACGTAAACGTTCCACGAAAGTAATTTATCGTTGATTATTTTTGAAACAAATTGATAAAAGTGTTATAATTACTTCTCAATAAATGCCTAAGTTAGGTTGTGCTGAAACGGAAATAAATTTTTCCTCTCTTGTTATTTCAGTCGCTAAACATTAAGTTTATTCGCTGTAATTATAGTAAAACCTCTTAGGCAACATTATAGAAAGAAAATTTTCCTGACCTCTACCTGAATTGTTACAGCCGTCGGTGCTGAACGGATGGATTAATTGAGATGACGATTTGTTTTGTTGTGCAGCTTCGCAGAACTTCACCAAGTTGTACGCGGTCATAAGCGAACGCTTATAACAAGCTCGATAACGATTCTGAATCATTTTCTAGAAATTTCACTAAGTTTCCAAAGATGGACGGTACGACTTTTTGATCGAAATAGAACGCTGTTAGATTTGGTCAGCGCTGGCATTTCGATTGCAAAATCGTTAGCTGCATATCAGCGGCAGCTATATTCAAAATGTTGGTCGAAACAACTTTTTGATAAGCATCGCGAAGAAAAGCAACCATAATTTGTTTCGATTTGTATTCGTTGATATACTTGACGTGTTTCAGATAAATGATCTTTTTAAATCAGACAGTTTCGGTTAATCGTCGATCAAACGATTTCCATATTCTTCTATTACATTCCAACTCTTGTCTATGTTTTTTCGATGGACTTTTCCAATCGATCGTTAAGCAGATCAAAGTTTCCGACATTTCGATACTGGATACATCGTTAAGCACTACAACTTTTTTCTCTCCATGAACGCTGTTAAAATCAAGCGCCGAAATCATGTCAGTCAAAGCGTCGTTAACATTCCAGTCGTGAATATCGACTGACGATACATTCTGCAACAAATCCTTGGTATAAAAAATTGTCACATTGGTAAAACGATTGTTCTAAGCAAATCAGCTACGATCGTGCGTCATCAGCTATGAAACAAGCAAAAGAATTGACACGATGTTAGCAACTTCAAAACAAGTTTCATGAAGTGGCTGGTGTTTGAAATTGTCTTTTCAAGCTTGTTAAGTGAATCAAATCAAAATCAATCAATTTTTAGATAAAGTTTAAAATTCAATTGGCTATTAATTTTTATTTTTTAAAACCGTTTCAGATTTCGAAGATGACTGTACAGTGGTCCGTTCAGCATTGAAAAATGCGACTGCTGCCAACGGACATACAATTGACAAAATTAATAATTGCCATTGCAAAGTTATTTGTGGCGTATAGAAGTAACTTGCGCATGCAGCCAATGCCTAAAAAAAAATATTTTGCTTGTTTTTTGCTTGTTCTGATTGCTCAATCAAATTTAGCAAGTTACCGTATAAAAGGTAAAAAGTCCAAAAGCTGGTGCACTGTCTTCAAAATAAAATGTTGATAACAGGGAATAAACCTGAGTCTGCCAACAAGACTCTGCGAAGCCGAGCAATAAACTGCAGAATAACGCAAATAACGCAGTTACTTCGATGTTTCAACTTGAAATTTGTTTGTCGAATGCACTTTGGAGGGTTTACGAAAGCGATATCGCTCGTTACAGTAAGCGGCGCGTCGGATGAAATATTTAAATAAATAAGGAAAAACGCCAGCAAATGAATACCCATTCCTGTGAATATAATTGGAACTCGTCCTAGCCGATTGAATTTCTTCCCAAAAAGTGCCAGAGATATTCCTCCTGAAGAATTGAGAGCTTATACAATAATTTTTCTCTACAGTAATGCGGATGTACCAAAAATTTCTCCCACGCCAAGAAATATTGAATGAAAAGCCAGTAGTTGTTTATGCGACGGAAATGCTAACATATCTGCTAATGAGGTTCCATAAACGGCATAAGTGAAAGTCATGTTGAAACCTACAAACAAAAACATATCCGACAGTACGACACTGCACAGTACAGTACAATACAGTATAAAATCGAAACCTAGAAACAGGAAGACGACAGCCATGCAAAGCATCGGCTTAGTGGCGTTAAGATTCAAAATGCGAGCTACAAAACAAAAAAAAACAGGCGTTTTATTGTCATTAGCTCGTTTGTAGCAGACAGAAAATGAATATTTACAAAATCTAATTTTCATCGACATTTTCAAAGCTTCCCTAGCTTTTCCGACGTCGGATTTTGGTGTTCTCAAAAATGCACAGGTTATTATGCCGACAGCTATCGTAGCAGAAAAGGTAACGTAGATTATATTGATGGTGTTCAACGACATGTAATCGTTGTTTTCAGTGTCGATTGCCATATCGAAGTACAAAAACAATCCTCCGAGTATCAAGCTGAAAAGTTCCCAAAAGGTCCGTTTGCAAACGAATTTCAAGCAACGACTAAACAAGTTGCGTACGAATATCTATTTGTAGATGGCCAGGTACCTTATTTCATAAAGAGCCCAAAATATGGCCGAATTTCGCCCAGCCGTTTCTGCGTTAGAATTTTGGGACAAATATGACCCTTGACCAATGAGTATTACTGAAGAAAAGAACAATTATAAACAAAATAATTGTGCTCGGTTTTACGTGTACACGTCATGCCACAGCCTTTCAATGCTGCTCCAAGGTAGATCAAGATGTTCGTCACGTAAAAGAAAGTGACTATAAACAATCTGAATGAAAAAGTCCAGTAACAATAATCAAAAATAGCTCGTGTCTTTCATACGTACAAGTTAGCAAAAGCACCAACAACCAGTGCCCACTTGTCATGAATTATATCAACGATTGGTGACGAAATAAAGTTGAAAGCCGTCAAAAATGCATACTTGATTGCGGATCTGAAAGTAGCCATCATTTTATACAATAGCAAATCATTTTAGCATGGGAATACTACGCATAATAGCCAGCATCGCTGTCTATCGGCGGACCAGTGCCATTTCGATCATAGCGGATGCTGGATATAACAAATTGCTGAAATGCACAGAAATGTTACTTTCGCAACAAGTGTTTTTCTTACAGAGGTCGAGGCGGTCGATAAAATTTGCTTGTTTACTTGAATATTCGAACAAGTTTGCGACGCGGTCATGATGAAAAGGCAACCGAGGCCGAGTTGAACAACATTAATAGATTCTGTTTTCAGCATATTTAAGCATCTATTTCGTCAAATTTTCCGCGGATTGACAATGCGGTTGTTCACCAGCCAGCAAACATGTCGAACATCACAAAGTACGTGATAAACCACTCGCCACTGTGTAATTGATAAGGTAGTACAAATAAAACACGAAGTTTGATAGAGACATGCTAAAAAATGTCAACACATTTGTCAAAATGTCAAGCATGACTAACTATCCAGCTGGTGCTAGCCACACCTTTCACCATGTTTGCTGGCTCCAGTAAAGGATGTGAGCTCATGAGCTCAGCAACGAGTGTCAGTCTGTCGCCCCAGGGTTGGTTTGGTCCCCAATTTGGTCAGTTGCCCTGTTATAAGTATAGGCTGTGCATTTAATAGCAACTCACTGTGGCTGACCTAGCCGAGTACGGTATCAATCGACTCAACTTCACGACATTTCACGACAGATCATCATTCATTTTTCGTCACGTCACATCACGTCATTTTTCATGCCAGAGGGAGGGGTATTGGGAAAAGTATTCATAAGTCCGTAAGACTGTTGTTTCAATTAAAGTCGTTTTTTTTAACGAAACTCTTGTTTCAAACTAATTTCGTGTCGTCTGAAGCGAAATATTGAGCAATTTCTTTTAAGTTACAAATTATTACTGTCCTTAATTCAAAGAACGACCAAAAATGTTTTTTAAATGATTTTGGTGAATTTCTACACATTTTTTGTTTGTTTTTTAGACTTTTTAATTTATATTTCAATTTTTTTATTTATTTTTCATCCAAAAATTTCAACGTAACGACAACAAAACGTCGCCAAATTTGTATTCTTCACTTCTTTTAAACCTAAAAATCGTTCCGATTTTTTCATACGGTTCCTTCGATCAGCGGCTTGTAAATATCCTTCAGGACGATCTATTTTCGTGCCAGCCTCGCGGCTTCCGCCTTGGCGGCCGACACGTCGCCGTGCATTTCAATGAGGCGACCGACTGAAAAAAACTGAAAAATCTGAAAATTGGTAATTATTGCAAAAACATTTCAAAATTTGTGTTGATCAAATTCCGAAGGTCCTTGAGGAATTAGGATCGAATTTCGAAAATGATGGATGAAACTTTATCCGGAAAAACATAATTTAGTGCAAGTGCGCACTACGGAAACTATAAAATATAAAGATCTAAAAATTGGTATCTTATTTGTAAAAAACATATCTAAAAATATTCCCGCCTGAACAAAATGGCCGCGGGAAATCCGAAATATATTATATAAAAACAAAGTAATGAAATCATAAGTTGCATCAGCCTCCGCACAAGATAGCATATTCATATTCCATATTCATACTTTTCAAAATTTGTGTTGATCAAATTCCGATGGTCCCTGATGATCATTGCGGAATAAGGATCGAATTTCGAAAATGATGGACGAAAAATTCTCCGGGAAAACGTAATGTAGTGCAATTTGAGCGCTATGAAATCTATAAAATATAAAGATCTAAAAATTGGTACATTATTTGTAATAAACATATCTAAAAATATTCCCGCCTGAACAAAATGGCCGCGGGAAATCCAACTACGACCATCACGAGCCAGAGCAGCGACGGTGCGAAACTCGAACTGGGCGTGTTCACCTCGTTGACGAATTTGAGTTGAAGAACGTTATAAAACCAGAATGTAAAGTTGGCGATCATGAAACTGAACACGGAAAATTTGAACGCGAATTTGCCGAGCGAATTCGCTGCGACGTTTCTCGAGGACAGCAAACTGTTCAGGAAATAATATTGGCTCCACAGTTGAATCACGTTGATGAACGCTTCTACGCCGAACAAGATTTGATCGTGTTCACCATTGAAGACGATAAAAAACAAGCTACACAGCACGTGACTCGCTAACACGCACACAACTGGAAGCATGGAATAGAGTAAAATTTTTCCATCCAATCCGTGCGCCTTGCTATGGTCGGAAGCACGATGCAGTTTAAATCGAACCGTACTGTAATGTACCACTCGCTGTGTCAGAACAGTGCGTACTGTCGATGGGTTGCCAGAAAAAAACTCAACGTTCGCCATTTCTATATCGTTATGTCCGACTGGGTTCGGAACGACGGGTACCAATGGTGGAACATTCCCTTCAGGGACGACTTCCGTTTCTGACGAGTGATTAGATCGAAGGCAACTCGACGAAATAAATGCTTGTACAGTGAGCGACGAACAAAGGCATATCCATATAAACAGATTCGCTCGATACAATGTATCCGATGGGTAATGGTCATCGTCAACAGTTAAGATGTAGACCGAGAAAAGTGAGACCAGAGTCAAAGAGCCGAGTATGCTAAGTAGACTGAACACCGATAAAAGTACCGCTTTAATTTTAAGAATATCGTCGAAAACAGTCCAATGCGCAGTGGAAGCGTGCGAGCCTTCGCAAAACATTTTATCCATCTCGTAGAGAAGGAAGAACGACAATGGTAAGAACTCCGCGGCGCTGTTGTACGCCAATCCGTTGATATATGGAAACGCGTAAAATACACCGGGATAATCTAAAAAATGAATCTGAATATCGTTTGGAAATCGAAAAATTCGTCGCACCCCGCACGCTACCTTCAATCTGCAGCGAGCTGCAATTGTGGTATTCTACGTGATGATGTAATAAAACTTCCACTGTCTCTTTTATGTGAGCCAGAAGAATTTTAAAAAACACGGTGATCGTGGTGACCATGGTCAGCCATAGCAAATATCGAGTATTTTCTAGGGCAGGCGCGCTGTAGCAGTTTTTCTTTTCATTGACCAACGCGATATGTTTCATCAAAATGATGAAAAACAAAATCAAACATATTTCGTAAGTGCAGTCGCACCAAAATTTGAAATCGACGCCTGCAAAAATGAGTCACTGATCTTGACTGTCTCTCAAGTCAGAAGCTATAGTTCCTTCCGCAACAACCATTACGATCGAAACTATTGTTGCTAGCCTTACCCGTAAATAGCCGATTAATGTGGATGGGGTTGCTACAATCGACCAAGTAGAAGAACAGAAATGCCCATATCAGACGTCCCGAGTATCCGATAACGCTGCAAGCCGATAGGAAAATACACAGCTTCAAAGCGTTCGGCGATACCAACTGTACGACAACTATCGACGATTGTTCGTTCGCCGCCGCTCGAACGCTATCTTTACTTCTTTTGTTAATCATTACCAGTCCAACCGACGTCGGGATACACAGCGCAATAATTAGCGCTTGATACAGCCTTTCGAATAGTTCGTTATCGGGGAGAATGATTCCCGGCACGGCGATGAAGATAGTAAGCGGAATGCAAACGCATACCACCGTAATAAAAAAAGCTTTGAGAAACGAATGAAGATTCATTTCGGTTTCGTTGAATCCTCCTTAAGAACAGAATCGCAGCAACGATAGCAATATTCACTTTAGACGACACGGAATTAGTTTGAAACTTCAGAGTTTCGTTACAAAAAAACGACTTTAATTGAAACACCAGTCTTACGGACTTATGAATACTTTTCCCAATACCTCTCCCTCTGGCCTGACGTGATGTGAAGTGACGAAAAATGAATGATGATCTGTCGTGAAATGTCGTGAAATAGTTTCGAATAGAAATAATAATAATAATAAATAATAAATAAATTAGAAATAATCTTTCGCTTGTTCATATCGAGGTGGATTTTACTACGTGTCTAGTGACTTTCCGAGCTAAACTTGCTAACTTAGAAAAAAAGGCGGTTTCAACTCAACTGCTTAAAACTTTTTTTAAAACTTCTTCAAAAATAAACATCGAATCATCATTTTGAAATTGAAACTAGACACAAACTAGACACAAAGAAACTATTTTTCTCATTACGATTCATCGAAATTCATCGATGCCACTAAATCATGGTCCTCTCTGAACTGTATGTCTGTTAATGCGGAGAAAACAACGTGTACATTACTTGCGACAAAGAATGGTCTCAATAGTGATCAAAGGGATCTACGACTCGTCAGTGACATGGCTCCACTACAATGCAAATCGGTGGTTAAATTGCTCGGTCTACATTTCACAGACAGTCTTAGCTTTACACCGACAGTAGATAAACTTTGCAGCAAGCTTGCCTACTGCTTTCATCTATTACGGAGAGCAAAACCTCTCGTTTCTGACCGAGTATTGTATATACTTTACAATGCGTACGGTAAATCAATCCTCGAATACTGTATCGACATTTATGGACCTCAGCTATGTGCGCAAGACATCGAACGCATTGAGCGATGGAGATATCGTATCACAAAACTGTTTTACCATCCTCAATTAATTAACAGCAGACAGCTTACTTTTGATTATATCGGTTGGCTGCCGTTTGATAAACTGGTTAAATATCACGTGGCTATTTCAGTTTATAAATCAATTAATAAGCTGATGCCGCCTTATTGTGAAATATTTCAGAACTGTATTGGACGGACAAGAGCAGCTACTCGTGGAGATTTATCTCGACCATCCCATGCAAAACATAATTTTCGACTTAAATCCATGTCTTTTTTCGGCGTTACAGTTTGGGAAAGTATCCAGGCTGACGTTCGAAACTGCAAGTCGTTAAAATTGTTTAAAAATCGTCTCTTTCACGAAATTTACTTTAATGGACAATATTTTTGCTTTTCATTATCGCCTTGTATTTATTATTATTTGTATTGCTTATTGTGTGTAGGGCTCTGCTGAGAATTAGTTCTTGCTAACGCAGATCTCCCTTAATAAGTGAGTGAGTGAATAAGTGTTTTTATGAAATTTCCAACGCTTCTCAAGCCCATGACCTTGCTCAGCAATTCAATTCAACACTTTTCACCCATTTTGCTTCACCATCTCGTAATATTTTCCTGTAGTTCTCGTAATGTAACTCGTTGAAGCAGCCGTCTCGATTCTCGAGCAAGGCGCCGAAGGTGAGTAATATACAATCGGACCGGTTTTGTCTAACTTGGTTTCTTTTTCTAATAAAATATTGTCTCTCCTATAATGACCAATAACAGGAAAACACCTCAGTTACAAAGGTCCACTTTACCAAACTACCCAATCCTCGTCGTTCGTCGTACGAAAAGTTGCTAAATTTGAACCGTGGTGGCCAGTGAAAATTTTGATCCAACGAGAGCTGTTCGCAATAAGAGTTTGAAAGGTGTTGCATATTTGTGTTTTTTCTTCGGAGAGAACACTCACCAATACGTCTCCGTGTCGAATTTGTTACCTTACGAGGAAAACGTCCGCAAAAAACTAACTCGTCATCGGGGAGTCCAACGCGCGATTCGCGACCTCATCCAGGAGATGGCCCTGAAGTCCACCGATCCAGACCCTAACCCGGGTGGAACCCTCCAACGACAAACTCCATCTACCCCAGTGTTTGTTCATCTGTCATTAAGTGCCATTCTTATATTTATCACGCGGGTTTAGTTTCTACTTCGAAACGTAAAAGTGTTCCTTTTTCAGCGTGTTGCAACAAGTTTTCCAGGTCCGATCCACACGAGAGGGGATCGGGCCTGGAAAACTCCGTAAACATATCTACGACTTTATTATACAACTAATATTTCCAATTAGTAAAACATTAGCTCAACGTCTGAACTCGTAAATAACACAACGTGACAAAGATCTTCTGCCCTTACTGTCCGGATCTCCAAATACAGCTGAGCTCTGTTGAACGAAGGAAGAGGAGGAACCAAGGACCCAAAACAACCATTCCTATTCCTACGCTATTAATTTTATTTTATTAAAACATTTTTAGGTTTCGGAGACAATTGTACGGTGGTCCATTCAGCATTGAAAAAAGCAATCGCTGCCATTGGGCAAATGATTGCCAAAATTAATAATTCCCATTGCAATGTTAATTGAGGGGTATAGAAGTATCCTGCACATGCAGCCAGCGACTATAATTTAAAAAAAACAACTGCAGACTATATCATTTCTGCTTGTAGAGGTGCCAAAACTGATTACAGTGTAAAAGTTAAACAAGCCGAAAGCTGGTGCACTGTCTTCGAAATAAAATGCAGACAAAAGTGAATACGCTTGCGTCTGCCAACAAGATTCTGAAAATCCGAGCAGGAAACTGCAGAATAGTGCTAAATATTGGCTAAAAATTTGAAATTTACAAAACATTTTATGTTTCAAAACAAAATCACTCGTCGTTCATACTTACTTAGGAGGAGTTATGAAAGCAAAATTGCTCGTTTCTCTCAGTGGAGCGACAGATGAAATGTTTAGATAAATCAGTAAAAATGTCGATAAATGAACAACCATGGCAGTGAAAATAATAGGAACTCTTCCAAAACGATTAAACCTCTTTCCAAAAATTGCCAAGATTACTCCTCCTGAAACACATATTTTGCATGTTTTAGTACATGATCCGTGTACAAAGATTTCTTGATTCGTCGGTACCAAGAATTTCCCCCATTCCAATGAATATTGAATTTAAAGCCAACAGTTGCTTATGTGAAGGAAATGCCAATGTATCAGCCAACGAAGTTCCATAAACGCCGTAAGTGAAACTCAAATTGAATCCTGAAAAAGCACTGATATCAGCTATAGACAGTAGAAAATGTCTCATGAAACCACCTATAAACATGAAGACCACTGCCATGTAAAGCATCGGTTTAGTTGCCGAAAGGTTCAAAATTCGAACTGAAAAAACAAAGAAAATGTCACTGATTTGTCATTCAGAGGAAAAATTGTTTCATGAAATAAAATTACAAAATCTAACTTTCATGGACATTGTAGAAATTGCTTTGCTGATTTTGCTTGTGCCAGATTTTGGCGTGCGCAAAAATATGAATATTACTATGCCAATGACGACCAAGACAGCAAAACTGGCGTAAATAATATTTATGGTCTTCAAAGATATGTAATTGCCGTTATCAGTGTCCGTTGTCAAATCAAAGAAAACAAATAATCCTCCAACTATTAAGCTGAAATAATAATTTTGCAGGTACGGTCATGAAATTTATCTGTAACTGAAAGCCCTTTGAAAAAGTTGCCCTGGCCACTGACCTACCGGGCATTTGTATTACCTAACTTCGTAAACAGCCCAAAATATTCCAGAGTTCCGTCCAGCCGTTTCAGCAGTTGAGTTTTGAGATAGATACGAACCTTGCCCAATCCATATCACTAAAGACAGAAGTATCGTAAATTAACCTGCAAAACAAATCCATGCACTTTAGATTTTTTAATTTAATTAATTTTGGATGTTACATGCCATTCCACATCCTTTTAATGCTGCAACAATGTAAAACAAGATGTTCGTTACATAAAAGAAAGAAAGTATGAACAATCTGCAAACAAAAGTTGACAAATTATTGCAAATTTGTGAATCAAAAATTGTTTCGAGGTTACAAGTAGAGGAATGCTCCCGCGACCATTGTCCATTTATCATGAATTTTATCAACAATTGGAGTTGAGACAAAGTTAAAAACAACCATAAAACCATAGTTTATTGCAGATCTGCAAATGGAATAATAAAAGAAATTAATTTTTTTTCTGCTTTCCTTGAAATTATCGTTAATATTACCCATAATATCCAGCGTCACTGTCTATAGGTGGTCCAGAACCATTTCGATCTTCTTTGATACTTGATATTACAAATTGCTATAAAGTGACTGACATCATATTACATTATTGCGGAGTTAATGACAAAAAATGCAACAATGTGAGTGAACGAGGCCAAAAATCCGTTCTAGTTGTACTTGTATGTTTGAACAACTTTGCGAAGCAGACATTACAAAAAGGAATCCGAGTCCAAGTTGAATAACATTTATAGATTCAAAATTTAACATCATTAACAAATTAATAAATGTTTGAAAGAATTTAGCCGTTTTTATTTGATTTTGACAAAGCTGTATTCAAGCGCTGTGTAAAACCAAAACAGGTGATAAACCATTTGAGCAAGTGATAAGCTTGTTTCAATAAACGGGCAAGTTCAACATTAAAGGTGACAGTTAGTTTTCATATGTACGCAACTGCGAACTACTGTATGAGCAAACCAAAGTACAGTTCTTCCCCAAAATCACGTTGGAATAAAAGTACAATGCTACTAGTAGTCAGATAGTGGGATTAGCATCTTGAAAAATTTCTGTTTAACATCTGCTTAAAGAGTTTTTCGAACTAATATTCTTGATTTGTGACTGCTTGCCTTTTCTCTCGAACAAGTTTCGTGGCTAAGCAGTGTTTGTAACTTATATTTACTTGAAGTTGCCTGAATTCTACGATTACGAGCAACATTACCAAACTAACAAAAAAAAACAAATTCCAGCAAAATTGTATGTCTAACCTGATGACATTGCTAAATGGAAGTTTTGTCAACTGTAACCGAGTCAGCGATGCTCAAATTCTGATTTTTCGTGTCAAACGTGTAGTTCAACCTTTCGTTTTACATAAAAACAGCGCGACCTTCGAATTATTGGCCGCGGCTAACCGATATACGGTCCATTCGTCGTGTTTATGGGGCGTTTTTATTATTTATCCAGATAACGCCCCGAAAAATTATGAAAATACCATTGAAAAGGTGCCCTTCTCTCTCTCTCACTCGGCCGACGGCAAAATTCGGTTTACGTTTATAATTAAATCGTTTTTTTATAATTTTTCCGACGGCGTCAAGCATCGGCCGATGATTAACGAAGCGGTTCAAGGGCGTTTTTTCATTAACAATTTTAACTTCTGCCGTTCGGTCGACCGCCGGAAACGGGCGCAAAATTGATTCGCGTTCGGTCCGAAAAACGTTTTTAATATTCCCCGAGCTTGTTTCGTATTTTGACGCCGCTAAATTACTGACCCGTTCCCGAAAATTGCATGATGCGCTGTCGAACGGGGTCTGTGGGCTCATCGTCGCCGTCGGCAAATGGGAGATTTTCCAGAAGATCCAGGTGTTTCTAAACGCATGGTCGCTCCATATTTCCGTTCGCGAAGTCAGAAGCCCATTGTTAATGACAGCTGAATCTGGTTGTTGCCGATTTACAAGTGAATCAACAAAGGTTCGTCATTGCGCGACGACGTTTCGATGTTTTTCTACTGAATCGACCGAATGAGACGTAAAAATGTAAGAAAATTCGTCGCGAAAATGCCCGATTGCGTCAAATTTTGGTTACTTGTCGTATTGTCGACGGTTCACTGTCAGATAGCGATAAACAATCGAATTGTGGAGAAATCGGCGTCGTGCGACGATAATTTTTTATATTTCAATGTGTTTTTTGAACGACCGTTCGTCGGCGTCATATACAGCGACGGCGAATACGGTAATCAACGATGCACGTACGTCAACGGAACGACGTCGCCGTTGACCAGGTACAACGTCACGATACCGTTGACCGACTGTAGATCTCAGCGTTTTCAAAACGGTACCCGAATGAACGCCGTCATCGTCCAAAAAGATGCCCGTGTTTTGGAATCAACGGACAATATGTTCATATTGAGTTGTACGCCCGGATTTTCGAATTTCGCCGGTGGCTATGGTCCGAATCAACGCTTCACGTTGACGTTTCTCGGAATCACAGTCCAAGGCGTACTCGCGTCGACGGAAGTTGTGACCAACGCCGGTGTCGCGTCGCCGTTGGACTATACGGTCGAAGTGCAAGTCGGCCAGGGTCCGAACGGACGTCCGGTGGACAAAATACTGAACGTCGGCGAGCCGATATCGTACGTCGTACGATTACGCAATCTCCGACGCGACACCGACGTGAAAGTCGGGCGATGTTGGGCGTCCGACGGCTCGTCGGATATTCAGCTTAGCGACGACGACGGATGTTCAGTGCAGCCTAACAATAACATTTGGAATTCGTTTCGTTCCGCTCAACTCGAAGGCGGAGCACGGATTTTGTATAATAATATCAAAACGTGGGCGTTTCCGACGAGCAATCGAGTAAATATTTTATGCAATTTGCACGTTTGCGCGACGATTTGCTCGCAAACGACCTGTTTGTCGACTTCGTCGAAAGCGCCGCGAAAATGGTCGTCGGCGATCAGAAAACGTCGCGATTTCGACGAAGATAACCCAACGACGACGATTAAAATTCAAAGCGGATATAGCGTCGTCGCTTTCAATCACGCGCCGTCGATCGACGTCGGCGGCATCGAAAAAGATATCCTGTTTGCCGGCGGATCGGCGTCGTCGGAATCTCGAAGCTTGAATTCGTCTCGAATCTCGACGGACGACGACGTTTCGTCGTCGTTGGCGCTGACAAACAACGCCGCCGAACGCAAAATCTGTTTGTCTCGCACTGTTTTCATCGCCGCCGTCGTTTTATTGTTGATAATTATAATTTTAACGTTTACGTTTGTTATTTTTACTTTGGTTTATTTGTATCGCGCGTCGAAGCGTCGTCGAAGCGACAGGCATCATTTCCGCCACGGTCATTTCAACGTGGCCTTGTGTGAAAGCGACGTGTGTCACAAATAAAATCTTTTATAATTGAATATTGTACAATAAAAAATCATCACAATAGAAACAAAAAAGCTGTGCTGGCTGCAACGATTACTAGCTCACAATCTTGTGATATAATTGCACGAAAATAACTGACAGTTTTCATCGGTTATTCGACTGTGCGTGTTAAGTAAATTATCACAATTTTCCGACGACACAGAAAAAACGAAACAGGCAACTTGATGTTTTTCGTTTTTTCCAATGTAAGCGAAACAGTCCAAGTCGTCCTTGAATGATAAACTGAGTTATGAAATGGTCAACTATAATCACTGGACAACTGTAGTCGTCGGATAACTATAGCTAATGGACAACTCTAGTTATTGGTAATGTATAGTCTATACTGGGCAACTACAATCCACGAACAACTTTAACCATTCTACAACTCCACTCATGGATAATATACACTGGACAACTATAGTCACTGGACAACTACAATCAGTGGACAACTATAGCCAATGGACAACTCCACCCATTGGAAATATACACTGGACAACTATAGTCACTGGACAACTACAGTCACTGAACAACTATAACTAATGGACAGCTCTAGTCAGTGGACAACTATGGCCAATGGATAACGCCAGTCATTGGTAATGTACTGAATAACTATAATCACTGAACAAGTACAGTCGCTGAATAACTATCGGGTGGCGCAGAAATAATGGCAGTATCGGTTCACTTTACACTGTGCATGCTAAATCTAATCTGAAATAGTGTAAAGTGGGTAAAGTGGCTCAAACGACTCAGCAAGAAATTCTGCACAGACCGAGGTTACTTTTGCTTTTATAACTACTCGAGGCTAGTCAATTCATAATGAAAATTAGAGATCTTCAAGAAGTAATACTTTCCAAACTCAAAAATGGAGATGGACCAGCAAAGATACTTCGAGATTTAAACGGGACAGTCAGTCCGCAGGGAGTCATGGTTTGGTTGGCAGTGTGCTCAAAGGGAGTGTCGCCATTGGTCATTTTTGAGAAAGGATCAATTGATCATTAACGATACATCGATGAGGTCCTTCCAGTAGCTAAAAAATTTGGTGACCAAATGTTTGGAAACAATTGGGTTTACCAACAAGATGGAGCCACGTGCCATACACATTAAGAAGTCACAGCAGTGGTGTAAGGATAATCTGCCCGATTTTATCGACAAGGAGCATTGGCCGGCAAATAGTCCGGATTTAAATCCATTAGATTGTTCGATATGGGAAGAGTTTGCTCGGGCTATGCATTGGAGCCGAGTCAAATTAAAAACATCGCTGAAAACTGAATTAAAAAAAGCTGTAAAAAGAATTCGTTCAGAAGTTGTGTTGGAAAGTTGTCGCTCATGGACTAACAGACTGTATCGCGTGAAAAACATTGGAGGAAGCTATTACGAAAAATAAATGTTAGTTTTATGGTGATGAATTCAATGCACTTTCGATTATGTTACAGCTTTTTAGTCAGTCGTTTTAACTGAATTTTCTATTGATTAAAATCGTATCCCGCCATCATATCTGCGCCACCCGATATATAATCACTGGTCAACTATAGCTAATGGACAACCCCAGTCATTGGTAATCTACACTGGACCGGTCACTTACCAGCTTGCATCTATGAACGCTCCAAATAAATGCCATGAGATGCGCTGTTAAAGTCTGTAATGGGAAAAAATGGGAAACATATTTCATGAGGCAAGTCAAATTTTTAATTATAAAACTAACATAAGAATGTCCCTGAGGTTCTGGTTGAGTAACTTGATCGTCGGAATGTGTATGAGCGGTTACGATCAAACCCCCGTAGTTGAGTCGAATCTGAACAGATTCGTTTGAATAACATAAATTCGGTTTATCTTGAATGTATTGCAGAATGTTTTTGTTGATCTAGAAAGCAAAAAAGAACATAACAAAACTAATGTAATGTTTGTTCAATGACGACAGTCAACAACATTATATATTAAAAATAACATTTGTGGGAAATTTTTCATGAATAAACCGCACGTAACGCGATTAGCATGTGCAAAATTTTGTTTTTTTAATTCAGCTTGAGCGATAAAAAATTACCGTTCTTATGCTGATAGCTGGTTTCAAAATCCGATTAGCTTCGCAAACGCGACGAATGCATTCCCTGATAAGATAAGAGTCACTTAGACAAATTTTATGCCAAAAAATCTAGTTTTATCTTACTCGCACAAAACGTCGCGCGTCGTCTTGTCCAATTGCTGCAAGTCGTTGTTCCATAAAGGCACGTAGCCCAAGTACTGAAAGAGGTGATAATGGTCAAATTATCAGTTTTATGGAAATGGACATAGATAAAGGCTTCAGAAAAGGAAAAACGTGTCCGCCTAGCAAACTTACATTAGCTTCGCATGAAATTTCGCTAATTTTCTTCAACGCGTCCGTCGGCGTTATCACTCGATGAACGCTCATATTTACGATGATAAAAGTGCGAAAACGTCGGACCGCTCGCACGGCGGTTATTAAAGGCAATAGGTAAAACGTATTTTTGCGCATGGCTTACAACCTCAAAAACGCAAGCCCCGCCAAGAAAGTAAATATAGAAAGCACAAATATAAAAACTGAATCACATGGAAGAGGCAGTCATCGTCATTTATATATGTAAGAACGGCTCACACAAGCGAACGGAAAACGCCCGCCAACGTGTTTATGAATTTTACGCCAAATAAATATTATTGTTACGAGATTCAATTGAAGTCAACGACGCTTGTTAAAATTCCACGAAACTAGGCATTACGATGTTACACACGACGAGCTGTTTAAAAAGTTGGATGTTTGCAGCGATAAACAAAATAGCAAGCAACTTTCATTAGTAAGCTAGCTAAAAATCAAGCACTGGCTAGTAGAGAGCCGGCTCTCGTGGGACTCGTGGGAGAAATTTTTTTACGAGCTTCACGGGACGTGATTGCCTACAAGGACTTATGCAAACAAAGTTTCGAGTTAAAAATCAATCGAGATTTCGCTTATGATTGCTAGTATGCAAGCAAGCGCATTATATTTGCTCGAAATGTTCGTTTGCAAGCAAATTGTCGATGATCAGTTTTTTTTTAGACAGTGAACTTCTTTGCCGATAGTCCACTTGTAATTTCACTTTCCAACGTGCAAAAATGACTTTTTCGATTGCCACACTTTAACACCTCACGAGATTCATTAGAAAAAAATCTTTTTTGTAAAAAACAGTCGTTTTCAATTTCGCACCGTGTCAATTAAACACGATTCGTTTTTATGCGCTGACACAATAGATTCACCGACGATTTACTGTCTCTACACACTTCGCCGAAACATTTTCATGAACCATTTTACAGTTCTTCTAAAACTTAAAAACTAACAGGACCACCATCCGATACGTAGTGGCACGCGTTTCCGCGCTGATTACTGTATTTCGGTACAGTAATCGCGAATTGCAATTTGGCGCCTATGCGAGAAAAAATGGACAAGCATAGCGTACGGTTTGTACAGAAATTTTGTACGGTACTACAGAAGATGGTTACGCTTGCTCATGAAAAAAGTTTCAACTATAGTGAAAAAGTTTTGGAGAACTTTCTCTCACCAAACTATCGGGCGCAATCTAGTTTTTGCGTTTCGAAAAAAGACTCAAAATGTTTGTTTGTAAGTACTAAAGTGAAAATTTTATGATGCACATGGTGGCCGGGATTAAAACTATCGGGCAAACATGGCGAACTTGTTTCCATAAAGTATATATCCCTAGCGAACAATCCGCAAGCAAATAAACAGTGGGGGGTTCATTTTAAAAGTGACATTTTTGAGAACGTGCGACGTCGTCCTGTCGTCCGTCCGTCGGTTGAGAAAAAGTTGCCATCCATCGACGACGACCCACCGCCGATAAACCGAAGTACTTCGGTGTGCAACTTTTCGAAAAATTTCGAAAAATTTTGACCGACGATCGACCGCAACCTCACGCTTTTTTCGCTCAACTTTTTCTATGTAAGTTACAAAAATAGTCCGATAAAGTGCAGATCACGATCCGAATTCCGTTTTTTTATTTCAGTTGAAGGTCGCTTTTGCATTTCATGGCATCCCTCTGGCTTTTAATCCTATTCGGATTCGTGGGCTACTCAGATCATCAATCGACGGACGAGTGATTCAAATTTTTCATTGTACCTGCGGATCGGACTATCGTCTTACTATATTATTTGATGTTCAGGCAATTCAAACTTCTACGAATTCGACCCTCGGACGAAAGTCAGCTTAATTATCTTATTCAATTATCGAAAAATGCTTCGAATCATGATGTAAATGATTGGTAGTCAAGTAGTTGTCATTTTCGTGTCGAATCTGAAAGTCACATGACTTAGCATGGATTTTGCTTATTTTCAGTTGGATTTTTGGAAGGAGCCGTCGACGGTCGACTCGCCCATCGATGTTATGGTGAACGCGAAATCTTTCGAAAGTTTGCATAAAATATTGATCGAACGAGAAATACCGTACAACGTAACCATGGATGACGTCCAAAAGTAAATGAGACAACTTTTTGCCCGTTATCTCGCGAATGGTACGACTTTTTTGTTTTTGACTTAGATTGATCGAGTTGCAACAGAAACCGCGAGCGAAATTGTTTAATCGTCGTTTTAAAGACGATTCGAGTTTTGGACGATTTAATTTGGGTCAATACAATTCGTACGCTGACGTAAAAAAAATTTGAGAGACGAAAAAGTGTTTCCGAAAACAAAATATGTGCTATGACTTGCTTATAGATGAATCAATTCTTGGACAGCTTGCAGTCGCAGTTTTCCAACATCGTGCAAGTTTTCAGCATCGGACAGTCTGTCGAGCAAAGGCAACTGAAAGTTATAAAGGTACAGTAATAAATCATCATGTAACATCTTTTCGTCAGATCATGCGGAAAACTAGATTCGCTTTTGTTTTTAGATTGGAACACCAACGGGCGCTGCCAAGAATTCGATCTGGATAGACGCCGGAATTCACGCCAGAGAATGGATCGCGCCAAGCACGGCGTTGTACTTCATTAATCAGGTTATCAAAAGAGCAATTTTCAAATAGAATCCCCGGAAATTTAGTCAGCGAGCAGCTAGCGCGTGAAAGTGAACGCCGCAGACACAATTTAAGCATCAAATAGCCACTTTGCAAACAAAATTCTACAGTATTTTAGTTCGCGCAATCAAATTCGAGCGCGCATTTTCACTTGACTTGATCGTTTATGATAACAACAATGGATTGCTAAGGATTTTTAATTTGCTAACACCCATTATGTTTTCTCTAGCTAGTTGGTCACTAAGTACAGCGTTGATCCGCAAATCAAACAAATGGTTGATCAAGTCGATTGGTACATCATGCCATTGGTAAATCCTGACGGATATGAATACAGCAGGAGCAGCGTCAGTCCAAAGGTATTGTCGATAAGTTTTAAGTACAGTTTCTTGTTTTGCTTTCTAATTTGCATGTCCTTGCACTAGATTCGTCTTTGGCGTAAAAATAGGTCAGCGTCGATGTGCAGAACATCAACATTTGGACAAGAATGCTGTCAAGGAGTTGATTTGGTAACAGACAAATTTCTTGCTTTTCCTTAGCTTATATTGACAGAATTTGATTATTCACTTATAGAACAGAAATTTTGATTTCCATTGGGGGGAAAATGGAGCCAGCAGTAATCCGTGCGACGAAATGTACTCTGGAAAATTTGCATTTTCCGAACCAGAAACGAGAGCCATCCAGGAATTTTTGCAAACGCGAAGCTCCATGTTTCGATCGTTCATCACTCTACATTCTTATTCTCAAATTTGGATGTACCCTTACGGACACGAAAAACGAAATTACCCCTCGGACGTGTCCGATCTTCATTCGCTTGCTGTGCAAGCCAAAAAAGCCATACAAGCCGTGTACGGCACTAAATATATCGTTGGCACTGGTGCCGACACGTTATGTGCGTAACTAGCAGTGTTTCGAGCAAAATTACGTAGATTGCAAAATATAAGCTCTGAAAATATTATTTCAGATCCAGCGTCGGGTGGGTCGGACGACTGGGCTAAACAGCACCTCAATATTAAATACAGTTATTTAATTGAGCTTAGACCGCAGGAAAATGTTTTCGGTGGATTTCTCTTAGACGAAAGTCAAATTTTGCCAACGGCTAAAGAAACGTTCGAGGGAATCAAAGTCGTCGGCGAACAAATTATGCGCGGTGATAACAATCCAGCTGTCACAAGCTCGGGTACATCAGACATGTTTTAATTTATTTTAAAAAGCATCTCATTTTGATAATTTATTCTTCTTTTTTGCAAAATATTAAAATTCTTCTTCTACTTCTTTATATTTTCGGGTATTTATTTTGTTTTTCTCACTCTTCTCCTTTTCTTTTCTTGAGGAGTTATCGACGACAATTGCAAAAACAATGAACCTCAATGCGGATGGTGGGCGTCGTTAGGTGCATGCACAACATGGACAGACATGGACAAAAGATGTGCATTGTCTTGTAGGCTGTGTGAACAATAATTCATTTCAAAGTACCCATAATTTTTCATAACAATTTCTTTTTTTCCGGGTTCTACATTTCTCTTATCTGTTAGATGTGAATAAAAAACTAGGTTATGAGAAAGGAAATTTTAAAAGAAATCGATCAGTGAAAAATATTTCAAAATGGGTTCAGCCATTGTCTAGAAATCGCATTTAAAAACAATAGCTAGTTAAAAACGAGTTCAGTGAATTTGCCCGTTAGTCGCCTTGCCGAGCAACTTTCGGGGCTCCCTCATAAACTGACGATTGACCTAGATTTTTTCGATGGGCACTTTGAAGCTCAATATCTTATGATTGAACTGATCGATTTTGATGATTTTTTCACTGTCGTATTTATTTCGGAAATGTCTATAAAAATCATCGTAAAACTTTCATTCATTCAATTTTTTATTATAGTTTCCTCGTTTAAAAATATTCCAGTGTCCTCGTTCAATAATATTGCAGCGCCCACGTACAATAATATTCCAACTCCTTCATTTAATAATAATATTCAAGTATCGTCGTCGTCGTTCAATAAATTTCAATGCAAAGATTCAAGGAACGATTGTAAAGTTTGGAGTCAAGCCGGTTTTTGTACTTGGGTAGGCATGTCTTGTCGTAAAACTTGTAATTTATGTTGACAAAATTTTACATAATTATATGAAGATATATTTTATTGTGTACTGAGAAAAAAAAACATTTCAACGCCTTGTTCTATCAAGCGATGATGTTCATGTACTATTTGTTCGATCATTGTTCTGGATTAAAATTTGAAAACAATTTTTTTCTCTACGCGCCTTCAAATTAGAAAAAAAAATTTTCGTTTCGTCTCTCGTCTCATGAAACGTTCATACTTGACACTAACTTGAACTAGATATTCATTGAAATGTGTTTGATCCAAATACGATTGAAGGAAAAAATAGTTCCAAGGTCAACGCTGCAGTAAGTGGAAATCGTTCAAAGTCAAACCGTCTCAGCACGATAAATGTACAATAATACAATAAAACACGAAAATAAATGGCCGAAATTTGTTTCAATTTCGAGTCTTTTAAAAACACATTTTCCCACTGGATAATCAATTTTTATAGAAAATTCTTTCAAAAAAGTAAAGTTAATTTATTTCTCTACAAACTAAAAAAATGAAGTTGTCAAAAAATTGGACATTGAAAGATATCATATTTGTTTATAAATTATTGAGCGAAATCTCAAAAAATTCTTTTTGTTTATTGATCGTCCTTGAAAAAATCCGGAATTTGTTTTTTGGGGCAGATGCTCCAAAAAACAAATTAATTTTTGGAAAAATCGCCAGATTTTTGTTGATTTTTGTTTAGGCCAAGTTTTCACAATTGACGTACTTGCAAACTTTTAAGGTGCAATTTTGCTACCTTTTTTGAAACTTTAGTAAACTTCCTGTCTACTTTGCTTCCTGTTTGTTTAAGATATTGCACAGTTTTTGGGATCGAAATCAAGAACAACAGCATTCCTCAAACGATTGTTCTATTGTTAGATAATATTTTTGTTTGTAATTTCTGATTTGATAAATTACACTCAAATGACATTGATGAGACATTATTTTGTCGTTCACTTTACAAAATTGCAGAAGATCCGTTTATTGTCTCGCGCCGCCAAGGACGAATATAAAAACAGGCCTTAATAATGCAAAAATTTTTGGCCAAACATAAAAAGGCGAGGAAAATGATTGGGAAAACAAAGAAAGTGTCTCCAGGTCTCACCGACCGGGCGGGAATTCAATTTGTCGCTCCAACAATTCTTTTGATTTTTTTGGTGGAAGGAATCAATTAAAACTACTTTTTGTCGCTGATCATTTAGAAAATTAGACTATATCGTCAAAAGTTTCGGCCCAATTTCGTTTCAAACTTATGACAGTTCGTGACAGCCCTCTGTCTCGTGCCACCCGTCCTTCTGTAGTTTTCCGGAGAAACCGTAGAGTAACATTTTGAGACGCGTATTCGGTCGTCACGCACCCCCATCGGACCGTAGAAAAGATCTTTTTCAGTCGTTTTTCGATTCCATTAAAAATCGTTGAGAATATTTCATATAGCGTGTAACCGTTATTCGACCCCGTAAAATATAAAACTTTCAGTTATTTTTTTGGTCATTGTCGATTTATTATTATACAGTAATAATTACCGTACGAGTACAGTCAGTCATGGAAAGAATGCTATTTTTGCTGGTATTGGTATGCAACGTGGCCATGTTCATCAACTGTAGGACCCTCAACGGGGACGATATTAAAACCAAACGACCATATAAAGTTTATAGAATATATCCAAATACGACGGATCAGTTAAATTTTCTGAAGGATATATGGAAATCAGCTTCGAGATATCAAGTAAGACCATGAAAACAGTTCGTCAAACACGCGTTAAAATACAGTAAGGTTTTGATTTCAGTTGAACTTTTGGAAAGATCCGTCCAACATCGGAACTCCAGTTGATCTCATGGTACCGGGTCACATGCAGTCGAAGCTAGAAAATTTGTTATCAACACGACAAATGGGATTCTTAGTAATCATTCAAGACGTTAAAAAGTAAGACAGGAGATAAATCAAGCGTCAATAGGATTTTTTGTTTCATGAACACTTTTACTTGCTATTTCAATAAACTTACTGAACTTATTGTAACTAGATTAATATTGGAACGAGAAAGGACTCATGAAAACAACAACGATAAAGCTCGAGTGCTGCTGGACGATGTTGGCACTGGGCCGAGAGTTCAATTTGATTTCACTCGATATCACGATTACGAAGAGGTAAAGCTAAAATTTTTATTTTGTGAATTCCTTTTGTATGCCATGCCGTTTTGCAGATGAGGGCTTACATGAGAAACGTCGAAAAACAATATCCGGATATAGCCCGCGTTTACAATTTGGGTTTCACACACGAAAATAGACCGATCGAAATGATAAAGGTATGCATTCGTGTTCATATTCATATTCGTATTCATTATACTGGCTCATTCATGCAACTGTAGCCTAGCCCACGGACAACTATTGGCAAATTTTAGAACAAATTTTTTTGTTTTTGAAATTTTAGAACTAAATTTCGGACTTTGTAGATTGGTTTCCCATTATATTCTCAATCGAAAAAAGGAATCTGGGTCGACGCCGGTATACATGCGCGCGAGTGGGCTTCGGGCAGTACGGCGATGTATTTCATACACCAAGTGGGTGCCATAACCATTACATTTCGATGTCGCGGAATTTGTTTTTCGACGTGTATAAAGTGAAATTTCCAAACGAGATGCTTTTTTCTAGTAGTTGGTGACGAAATACGAACAAGACCCCGTTGTTACGCGACTCGTGCAAAACTTGACTTGGTACATCGCCCCCGTGGTCAACCCGGATGGATACATGTACACGAGATCCAGTGTCGAACCGGAAGTACGCAACGATAACTTCTAGCTTACGTAGGATTACTTCTAACTAGCTCGTGATGACTTCTAGCTTGCTCCTGACGACTTTTAGCTAGTGCAATGATGACAAAAGCTTGCGACATTATTGGCTTCTATGAGTCCAAGTTTGCTGCATATTACGAATATACAACGTCAGCGTTGAACCAAAAAACGCAACGGTAACTTCTGGCTAGCTGACAGCAGGCGAGATCATTTGTTTTTCTGAGCCCAACCGCGCTTTTTTTGCGTTTCATGCGTTGGCGTTTGAATGTGAAACTTCCTGACATGCGACAATGAATAGATGGTGACAGTCGCCAAGGTCAACGTTTTAAAACCTGAGCTGACATAATATTGTATCAACTCTGCCCTAGATATTATATTCGTTCCCCAGGCTGAGTAAATGTTTTACAAGTTTGGTCTCAAAATGACGACAGGAATAACTTGTTAACAGGTTATGTCAGTCACCAAGGTCATACAGGATGTTTTTATCGACTGGCTTCTGACTTGAAACAATCAATTATAGATACGGATGTGGAGAAAAAACAGATCGCCGAATGCCGAAAAATGCAAAGAACCATCGGATAAATGTTGTAAAGGCGTTGATTTAAATCGAAATTTCGATTTCCACTGGGGAGGTAAATCTGGTTCGTTTCACTCTATAAAACAAATTAATGGTGTTGCTTTGTGACTTGCAGAATCTGGGGCCAGTGCTAATCCGTGCGACGAAGTATATCAAGGGTTCAGCGCCTTCAGCGAACCAGAGGCGAGAGCCATTAGGGATTTCGTATGGGCGCATCAAAATGAAATCGAAGCTGTAATAACAATGCACACATATTCGCAATTGTGGATACATCCGTTCGGCCACGAAAAAGGCGTTTATCCTCCAGATGTAGAAGATTTAGTAAGCGAAAATTGAATGGATCTAGTTCAATTATTTTGCTAGTCAATTTCTCGTTTTGCAGAAAGATACTGCGAATACTGCCACAAAAGCTTTAGAAAAATTGTACGGTACAAAATACAGGGTTGGAAGCGGTGCTGATGCATTATGTAAGTTTCAGCCAGGATTATTCCACTGGCAATCCACCAGCTAACCACTGGCTAGCTCGAAAATATCGAGTGGTTCAAGTATCCTGAATGTTTGGATTTCTTGATTTCAGATCCAGCGGCCGGCGGATCGGACGACTGGTCGAAATCTAAAGCAGGGATTAAGTTCGTTTACCTATTGGAATTGAGACCCGAGGAAAACGTTTTCGACGGATTCGTGTTGGACACGAGTCAACTGATACCCACTGGTCGCGAAACGTGGGCCGGTGTGAAAGTTGTAGCCAACGCAGTGTTGGAAAGGAACAATTTCGCCGTCACCTCCGAGAACGATCAAAGTAGTGGTAAATTTATTACACCCCCACTTTCGTGAGATCCGACTTGGTTTGCATGGGATAAAAACATTTTTACACATATTAATGGTGCTCCCACTTGTATTTGGCGGAACAAAATAAAAACCTATCTTTCCAAGCAAATTTTCTTCTGGGATTGCTCGCAAAATTTGTCTTGACAGCTTTCTAATTGTACAGTTCATCAGCCTGTGGATATGATGTCAGGTGTTCACGGCAAGCAGTGGTACAGGCTGAGCTTGTGCCGATGACGTCCTAGACATATTTTACAGTACGCCCAGTGCGATACAGGCTGATTCACTGAAGAAGTTCTTTTTTGGGCACCCTTCGCCTCGCCTTTGCCTTGAAGCTTTTTTCCACTGCCTCGAAGTTTTTTTTATGCCTGCTAATGTTGGAATGTGGCCTTGCTGAGCAGATTAACGAGCAACTTCCTCTTTCGCTTTGATTTATGCTAATAATATCGTTTGTGTTGCTTTCCTGTTTACAGATTAGGTCTGCCAAAAAATGTCAATATGTAAATTTCTCAACGACCAAGTTAACCAATTAGGATCAAGTGTCGCGACATCGCCATCGACTTTGCCGAGCTCATCGGATACTACAACTACTACAACTGCAACTACAACTACAACTGCAATACCATCGACGACTACCACCACTGTTGACGCTAGTCCGTCGACATCTACATCCACTACAACCACTCCCGCAACGACTACAACAACCGCAACAGGGACAACAACCACTGCAACTACAACTACAACATCGACTCCGAGTACGACGTCTACAACTACAACTGCAAGTGCAACTACTACAACTGTAACGACTGCAAGTTCGACTCAATCAACTACCACAACTACAACCACTACCACTGTATTGCCGGATACAACTACAACCACGTCTACCTCCACAACGAGCACTACAACAAGTCTGCAACAGTTGCCGCAAGATCCGAATTGTTTCGACAAAGCCACCGATAAACGATGTTCCCGATGGATTTTCCATCGTGTCGGCATTTGTCAACGAATTGTAGAGTATATGAGTCAAAATTGCGCGAAAACTTGTGGTTTTTGTTAATGTTCAGGGCAAACTTTTTGTGTGTTCACTATTTCGGGTTAGTATTTTCCGTTTGCACACTTTGGACAAACTTTAATTTATGGTGCCACAAAATGCCAAAAAAAAACACGTCTTCATTTTGTAAAACATCCGACTTAATTGTAGTTTCATTTTTGTGTTAGCTTAGAGACTAGCTGTTTTGGAAAGACGAGACAATATTTGTACGATGTTACACGACACTCAGTTTTTGAATAAAATGTGCTCGATTTTTGTTTTCATTTCTGATATAGTGTAAAAACTAAAAATTGCATAATAATCTGCTGCAAGGCTCAAAGATTATATTAAGAATAGGATGCGCGCATTTTCATCACTGGCAACTCTCTACAACTTGTTGCAAGTCACAGCGATTTATTGCAATGCCCGACAAGATGTTACAAGTCGCTGCAAGACGTTGCAACGCAATGCAAGTCACTTCAAGATATTGCAATTGACTCCAATTCTGGTAAGTTACTAGAACTTGTTGCTAGCCATTACAAGTTGATGTGACTGCAAATTGTTGAATACCTACAAAGTGCGGAAAGTCACCGCAAGTCGTTGCAAACTATAGCAAAATCACTGCAGCTTGTTGCAAGACACTACAGCCCGTTTATATCATTTCAATTTGATGTAATGGGAGTGCAAGTTTTTACAATTACAACATGTTCCGCAAGTTCTTGAATTGCGCTAAAACCAGTTGGAAGTCACCGAAGTTGTTGCAGCGCACATCAACATGTCACAAGTCACTACACCTTGTTTCAATGCTTTTGCAAGTCACTGCAATTCTTTGCAATGCTCTACAGCATTTTTACAAGTCAATGCAACTTTTTGCAATGATGTCACTGCAATTAGCTGCAGTTTAACGCCTTTTGAACACTGTCTTCTTCAAATGAGCACTAATTTATTTCGAATTACAAAACAGAAAAATTTACAGTGATAGTAATTTAGGTGAGCAGAGCTTGAGCGACAACTTGCAGACCGTTCCAGGTTTCGGTGCCAACTTGGATGATGTAACTTGCGGGCAAATCGAAACCGTAATGTTCATCGTTCACAGAGTCGCCATCACCTGGTCTCAATTCCAAAGCGAAAGCAATTTGAACCTTAGCGGTATCAACGACCCAATCCATGGAGTTACCAGCGGCATCGTCTGAAAAACAAGTCAATTTTTGGTGATGAGAATCAATTATTTAGGCAAATTTTTGTTACAAAGAATATCCGGAGGCGATCCAATTTCGTATACGGTTCCGTTGACTTTCTTGATGGCAGCGCAAGCATTGTTGGCGATGGTTTTCTGCAAAAAAAAGGGACCATATCATAAACAACACCACGTCATTGTAAGAAACTTGAAAAACCCGGTGAAACATTTGCTTTGCAAATCATTTGCAAAATCTAAATTTCTGCACTGTCTACTTACCAATTGGTCGACGTTCGGTGGGTAGGTCTTTGCAGCATAACTGAATGGGTACATGAACATGTCGCCGTTGCTATGCAAAGTGGTGTAGCCAGTGATCAGTTTTTGATTTGTGTTCAACCAATTGGCAACGTTTTGCACTTCGATTTCGGACATCGGCTTGGGTCCGTCGTAGGTGTCGCTGCATGGATCTGGATCGGCGCCGTCGCCGCCCCAATGATCGTCCCAGTTGCGGTTAGCGTCCACTCCGTAACACTGTTTGATGATTCCCTTGTAAGGTCCACTGCGTGTTTTCCTCCAATTTCTGTCCTAAAAAGGATTCACAGTTAAGGTTAGGCCGCGAGAAAGCTACAAGTAAACCATGACTTACGTCGCTGATGGAGTATTCATAACCATCTGGGTTATGGATTGGCAAGATGTAGAAGTCGATCTGGTCGACTAAACTTTTGTATGTTGGGTTGGTACTGTATTTGGTCACTAGCTGAAATAGAACAGACTCATTGAAAAGTTATTCCATCGATTAATAGCTCGCAAAACTATTTTACTTCGTTGATAATGAAGTTAATGGTTCCGCTTGTAATCCATTCGCGGGCGTGGATTTCGGCATCGATCCAATAACCTTTCTTGTTTGTACCAGCGGCGCCAATCTGAATGTAAGCTTAACTTATAACGAATCTGAATTTGGATGAGTAACGCCTTGTTCTTACTTTGATCACTCTCATGTCGCGACCTTCGTGCGATTTGCCAATGCTAAAGGTGCTGGCGATGGTTGGATAGTCAGTGGCCAATGAGTCGATCCAGTCGTTAATCTAAGACCAAAAATTTTTTTAATAACCGATTTTTAATCTGTGAGCCGGTGACCTACTTCTTGAGTATTGTGGTATTGGTCGATGGCGAATGGGGTTGCTCCTCGTTTGAATACAGTGCGACTTTCGAATTCAGCTTTCGATCTTTCGATGCGACTGAAAACAAAAGATGTCACTGTCTATGAAACAACATACGCTTTCTCAAAAACTCACTCTCTAACGTTGTTCACTACTATTTTCCAGTTTACGTGCGTCGACGCCAAATAAGTTGACAACATTGGCATTTTGGAATTGTGGACCATGATATCTACTGGTTTACCAATTCTTGTTGGTTCTCTCCAGAAATCGAGCTAAAATTTGAAATGAACTGTTAAGTAAGAAATTGGTATCCAATTTTACAGTTCTGAAGCTGTTACCTGGAGTGCGGTTTTTCTTGACATCAAAAATTTCAAAGTTCTCAGTTGGTCATTGTTTTGCGGAACAGCTCTGATAACATGATATCTAAACAAAAAATCGGTCATGACATCTGCTTGTCAGTTCACTATCTTTGAACTTACTGATCGTACCACTTGTAACTCACAGACAACTGTACAGCCACTACCAACAAGAAAGCTATCAGAACTTTTCCCGCCATGATTCCTTTCGATTGGGAACCGTAATTGTAAGCTACAGTTGAAAATGTTTTTAATTTATATCAGCGTTGAGAACGTAAACTTTGACGTATATTGCCATGTTTGATTTACTGTTATCACTAAACTGCCTCATTGACAATGAATAAAACGTCAAAGTTGCACGTCTTAGCCTATATTAGAAACAGTTATATGACATTATTTTGCGTTCATAAGGCATTTTTGGCAAACAGACTTGTGATTAGCTGGTCAAGATTATTTAACTATCTGACGCAACTAAGGCAAAACTTTCAGCACTTGCACTTTTTTTGAAGGAGTAATTTTGATCCATTTAGAAGCACTTCTTTTCTCAAATGAGCTTTTAAAAAATAATTAGCACGAAAACTTTAGTCTTCAATTTAACTTCAATTCAGGCTTTTCTCATGCAACATTTGCACAGAAAATTTATTTTAGCTTGTAGATTTTTGGTACTACACTTTAAAAACAGATGAAAATATATTTTCTATTGTATTGTTTCTTTACTTTGCTAGATTTGTGTTTTACCATGAAGGAGTACTGTAGTCTATGTAGCGTTGTGCTAAGTAAGTACAGTAAAAAATGATTGAAAATTTGCTTTTTGAGGCACGAAATAATTCGAATCATTCCACGACATGAAACACACGTTGAAAAAATTCATGCCTTTTTAAAACGACATGCAGATTTAGAAGTAAAAAATTAAATAATATTTTTGAAACTTAATTTTTATTGGTTGCTGAAAAAATAAAAATATTTTTCTTGAAACTTTTACTTGTTTCTTTTCTTTGTCAGTTGGATGTTTGGAAAAAGACCGTATCACTGAACAAGCCTTTGATTATTCGTCTCCATAAAAAGGATTTAATTCGAGTAACAAGATCGCTGGACACTGAGCTACTTTCTTACAATTTGACAACTCCTGCTTTGCGAAAGTATTGAGTTCTGAAAATGCGTTCTAAAGAACAATTTGTTGTTAAAAATTTGTTTCAAGGTTAATCGATCAGGAACAAATTGAAATCCGAAACTCTCAAAAATTTCAATCAGGTCAAGATTTAGACGAATTCCATCCAGCCAAGTTTCATTCTCACCAAGAAGTGCTGACTAAAATTTTGTCAGACGTTTTTGATATAAACTTTTGTACTTTTTGAGGTCAATGAATGGCTCGAAACGCTCGAAAATGCTTATCCAAATGTAGCTAAAGTAGAAGACATTGGGGAAAGTTTCGAAGGGCGTCCAATGAAAGTGATGAAGGTAAGGGAAACGTATTTACAAAATGAAGCATGGCCAGCGCATAAAATTTGTTTTTTGTAGATCGGTAAACATAAAAATAGTCCTGGAATGTTCATGGACGGCTGCATACATGGACGAGAATGGATATCATGTGCAGCAATCATTTACATCATAAATGAAGTACGTTTTCGGACTGTATGACAGTCTCATTCGTGAAATAGTTTACGACTTACTTTCCAGCTAATGAAGAATCAGCAGAAGTATGATGAAATGCTTGAAAGCGTCAATTTTTATTTTCTTCCATTCGCAAATCCAGATGGTTATGAATTCTCAAGGAATGAAGACGTAACAAGTAACACAGTTGGAAATATAAAAAAATAAGCGAAAAATTGGTTTTTAGGGCAACGGAGATCGATTCTGGAGGAAATCTCGAAAAATTAATGCAAATTCTAAGTGTCACGGTGTTGACATAAACAGGAACTTCGATGTTTTCTGGAATGGTACAGCTCTTTGACATGTTCCAATTCTGTGCAATGTTCAGTAATCCTGTGCAATGATCTGCAATTCTGTGCAATGATCTGCAATTCTGTGCAATGTTCTGCAATTCTGTGCAACGTTATGCAATTCTGTTATATTCTGAAATTCAGTGCAATGTTCAGCAATGCTGTGCAATACTCAGGCAACGCCTTTACTTTTCTGCTATGCTTCCCAATGTTCTGCAATGCATCATCAGTCAAACGAAATGTACTGTCTTGAAGTTCATTGCAGTTGGCAGCAAACTTTCTGTTCTTTGCAGATTTTTGTAGCACTAAATTGAATTGCAAAGCACCGCAAAACTTTATAATTTATCCATTCCACTGCAATTCCTCCTCACAATATGCAAGGTAATGATACCGATCTTTTGTTTTGAAGATATCGAATCTGATGCCAGCGAATGTTCGGAGAGTTATCGAGGTGTTAGCCCGTTTTCTGAGCCCGAGTCGAATAACATTGCTGACTTTATCATAAAAAACGAAAAACGATTGCAATCCTATCTCAGCTTCCACTCATACGGCAATTTGTGGATGTACAGCTACGCAAACAAGAAACATACTGTGCCCAATGATATTGCAGACTTAGTAGGTTAATGAAATAGTGATCGTCTGCTATTTCACATTCTTGGCTGCAACTTTTAGAAACATTTAGCTGAAAAAGGCGCCGACGCCATATATGGTGTGAATAGTGCGGTTTATAAGATTGGAACACCCGCTGATATATTATGTAACACGATTTGCTGGCTAAGCTGTTAAGCTATACAAAAATTTTGTTGTTTCAGACGAAGTAGGTGGTTGCAGTTTGGATTGGGTGAAAACCCACGGAATAAAATATGCATACACTTTGGAATTGCGACCAACAGATGACGAACCGACCAACGATGGCTTCATTGTACCATCGTCACTGATACCTATTGTTGGTAAAGAAATTTGGGCGGGAATTCAGATTGTGGCAAGAACGATTGCTAATGAAGGCAAATGAAAAATTGTTAAGAAAAGAAACGAAAAGCAAGATGAAATATAAAAATGAAATAAATAAAATCATCTATTAAAACAGATAAAAATTGAATATAGATAGACAGATTAGAGGTATCGATAGTTCAAGGGGCATATTCAGATGCAATCTATTTTGCAATTGATAGGCAGCGGTTAGTTTCAAATTTTGACCCGATTCGTAAGTTTCAAAACAAAATCTCGCCTTGCCATATTTCATTCCCGATGGATAAAGCTTGTGTTTATTTAGCTCAAAAATTATTAATTAAATGTAAAATAACCGGTGTCAACGTATCTACAATCGAAGATATTGGAGGTTTGAAAAAGTTCCCCAATTTTTTATTTTTCAAACAAATTTCTTGCTCTTTTTTTCAGCTCAATTTTTTCTTCTTTTATTCAACAAAATTTGCCTCCCGGTCATCGAAGACCCTCCTCAAATTCCGTCTATAGATCACGAAATTGATTTGATTCGGGCGATTTTAGATTGCATAAGTTGCGATTTTTTAAATTATGATTTATCGACGAAATTTTCCGCCGAGGTTCGAAAATGATTTCGAGATTACGAATCGTCACGAATTGAAAAAGTGCATGATTTTTGTTTGTTTTAAGGCCGTTCTGTCGAAAAATGCAAGCGCGGTGCTTTCCTTGTTGGAAATTTTCGATAATTTGTGCGATTGCCTTTTAGACTCTGAAACGGAAGAAATTAAGCCGAAACGCGTCGCCAAACGTCGGGATCCGGCGCCCGTTCATTTGCGAGCAAAATTGCGCGCTTGCGGAAAAAAATCTGCTCTCTATTCGCCTCGAACTTCCTTTTTTCGACGTTCAGCGAATGTTTTACCGTCAAAAACCGAATCCAAAGAAATTCCACAAATTTTGAATGCCGCCGATCTTTCGTTGTTGACCAAATTCGGATTCAGCAATGAAGAATTGAATTTCATACAGATTGAGAATTTAATTCACAAAGCTAAATTTCAGTCGCTGTTGCATCGACTTCGAAAAGAACATCAAAAAAACGAGAACGACATTAAAAATCGAGCGGCGAAAATTGTTTTGATGAAATCGATTCGGCACCGAATCAATCGTGTTAACGACCGAAAATTGCAAAACAATTGCTTCAAAAGCGCTAAATTGACGTTCGAAAACGTTCTAAAAGATCGAAAACGTGACGAAGCTTTGTCCAAACGAGCCGCGAATGAATCCGAATCGAGAAAACCTGATGAACCGTTTAATCTATTGAATCAATTCGTGAACGCCGATCGGGAAGCAGAAAGTTTTTTCGGCGATTTCCTCCGTCGGCAGACTAGAGAAGAAGCTAACGCCGCCGATTCGGCCGACAATTTCGCCAGGGACAGACTGAAGAAAATGTTTGAATAGTCGTTATCCTGGAAAAACAAATTTCTTGTAGCTGTTCGCAGCATATTGTGCCATATGTAAATTAAAGTGGACTACTTTCTTCAAAGCAAGCCGACTGTCTATTCTTGAGTAAAGCAGAATTTTGAATTTGAAATATACCCTAATGCAACAATAGTTTGCATGTTTGTTGATCTTTTCCTATCGGTAGATGCAGCAAATATGTCGTTTCGCTTTTTGAACGTCAAGACATACTAAATAAACACTTTCTTTGCTGAAGAATTAAGTTTTTGCGTTTGGTTACTTTTCAAGAAAAACAAGATATTGGTATTCAAAATAATAATGTGTTCGCTGTGCTCTGCCCAAAAATACAGTTCGCAAGACATTTTCTTTGCCGACGAAGGAAATCAGTATTTGTTTGTTGTTGCCGCATAAACAATTTTTTAAGATCGGCAAGTAATTTGTAGCGCACAGCATTTAAACAACCTCCTGTGTAGTGTTTTTGTTTTCTGTTGACTTTTGTAATTTTAAAGTTTGATATTTTGTGTGACCTTCGACCTATTTAGGCAAATTTGTAAAAATACTCAGTTTTCATTAAACAAACCAATTACCGGCGTGATGAAATCGTTTTGGCTCGTTTTCGTGCTTGGTTTAGTCGCCGAAACTAAAGCCGCCGAAAGTTTTTCTTGTTTTAACGCTCAGCCGACGCCGAAAGAAAAAAAGCCAACGTTGCCGGAATTTCCGAAAACGTACAAGGTCATTACGGCTTTTGTTTTTGTTTTTTCGTCCCGTTTTCGTTTTTGCTCGTATTTACACTTTCCCTGTGTTAAAACCGATCAATTGTTTGATTTTTAAGGTCGTTATCGAAATTGTGAACGCAACCGATCCAAAAGCCGACAAAGAAACAGCCCACGACATTATCGAATTGTACGACGATGTAAAAAAAACTTCGACCATTCGTCGAATGGACAACGACGGGCGATTTCAATGGATTTTCAACTACACGTCAAAAACTTACAGCTACATAGAACGTAAGCTGCTTTTGAGTTATAAAACGAGTAGACAGCGCGCGTTTTTTGTTTATTCTACTATAAATCGCGTATACTTTATGTTGTTCGCAATTATAACAAATTTGATGTACCATTGTCGAATTACAACTATAGTCATCGAACAATTATAGTCACTGAATTGCTTAGAGTCATTGGTAAACTATAGACTATGACAAATATAGCCAGTGAATGACTGTAATAGCCAATAGAAATACTGTAGTCAATGATGGACGCTCGCTATAGTCATTGAGCTTCTCGTAGTCATTGAACAATATTATTCTCAATGAACAACTATATAAAGGAATAACTGTAGTCAACTTGCCTTAAACGTTCGTTGGATAGGCTACTTTTTGTTTTTTAGAAGACTTTTCGTGCAACACGAGCGTCTGGTCGAAACATACCGATATAAACGGATCGCCGTTGCTTTTCCCGAGCAGCGTATTAAAGCCCGACGATGAACCCATAATAAGCATTTCAAAATTATACGAGGCATTTAAAAAATCCGAATACCTAGTCGAAGATGTCAATAACACCGAACACGATCACGGAATTCCAGTCAGACATTTCACTGGCTGCACGAATCTCACGGGCGGCGGTTACGTCGAATTCGAAATTTGTTTATCCGAAAAGAATTTCTCGATGCCCGACAAAAATATCAACGAAGTGCCGACGAGAATAGAATTGAAAGTCTACAGTGAGCGACTATAGTCCATAAGCGAGTATAGTCGCAATGAGACTATAGTTAGTGTTTGATTACGTTTTTTAGACGGAACAGGCCCGACGAACGTCACCGTTTTGCACAACGTGGTTTACGAAATGACAGCCTATCGTTCAAAATTGATCGCTTTCGACAACGATTTGTTTCTTGTAACAGGCACTTTTTTGATTTATCGAGATTTTGACAGAAAATTTGTTTTTTAGCCCAATTTCGGAGTCTTTTGTAAAGGAATGAATAATACGAAAGATATTCCAAAATTGCCTTCGAAATTTTCAGTTAAAATTGAATACGTTGATTTTTCGACGTCGACCGTCGATTCAAATAAAGTAGGTCACTGAAAATTCATTTGTCAGTGCGAAAATTTGCTTGTTCACTCGTTATCGAAGACACTTTTTTTTAGCTTTTTTACGACTCTGAGAAACACATTGCCGCTTTCGATTTTACGACCAACCATACCGACGAGCCGATGGCCAACGGTTTGAATTTGACCAAAGGAAACTACAGAATTGTCCATGATTTCAATTCCGGTAGGTCTTTTTTCATTAATCGCACGAAACATTTCAGTTTCCAACTGATTTTTTGTTTTTAGGCTTACAGTATGTTGTCGATACGACGAAAGACACGTGCAAAGACGTTTCGGGAATCCCATGGACCGCCGGCGACGTTGACGAGCCGACGGACAACATAACCATCGGCATGAAAAATATCATGAACGTTCTATTAGCTCCCGAAAGTTCCAGTTTCGTATACGTTGGAGTGGTAAAATTTGTCTATTTTTGTCCCGTTCGGTCCCGTTTCTGTTTCAGTGGATTTTATTGCAATTTTAGCGAATGTCCAACAATATGCCTTGCGACGTTTGGGTTGCTAGAGCGAACGACTCTAAACCAAACGAATACAAAATTTACGAACTTTGGGTCATGTCGGTAGGCGAAACAGCGTCGGAAATTATAGGAAACGGAAAAATTTTAGTTTCGTGATTTCTTCAGTCAAATTGGTCGACCGACAACGGATTCGGCGCCGCTCAGAAAGCTCTCCCCGTTATGCTTCGTGTTTATCATGGGGTAAGAAGTTTAAAACAACATTTTTGAGTTTGCTATAAAAGTGGGAACTCGCAGGAAAACGCCAATCGAACTCGATCGTCCCAACATTTTCACGATTATAAAGTTTACGCCGATCCGGCGCCGATGCCTTGGGATAAGCTGGACGTCTTGCCGTGTTTAACGTTTTGCCCCGATTATTCGTATTTGGTGGTACAAATGTCGGGTAAATTCGCCGATTATGTGCCAAAAAAGGAATCGACATTCGAAGGTTTTTTATTTATTGTCCAGGAACGGAGGAAATCGTGAAGAAAACCGGTTACGAATTAGTTAAAAATACCCTCCGTGAAAAATTAGCCGAAAAAGCCAACGTTTCGGCGTTGAGAATCACTGAATTCTACGTAAAATTTGTTTTCATGACTAATTTTATCTCTCGATAATGTGTGATTTCAATTTGCGGCCGTTTTCTTTGTAGTTGCAACCGATTGGGAATACTTTTTGGGTATTTTTCATGCTTGCAAATCGTTCGGCCGAGGCGCCGTCGAAAACCAAGTGGTCAACGGAAGAACTCGACGTCGTAAAAGCTCACGAAAAATTGAATGCCACGCTATGGTCCGGTGATATTAGTTTCGTCATCGGAACTGAAAAAGTAACTTTGTTTTAAATTCCAGCTCGATATATGATGCGGCACGCCACTTTTTTGTTTGCAATAAGTTTTTGATGTGTCATGCCAGTAGTTTTTGCTTTTCGGTAAGTTACGAATGAGGAACGGTCTAATTTTTGTTTTTTATTCTTCAGTTTTCGTTGAATAAAGGCTCGTTGAACTTAGTGCCGCCGTTTTTCCACGGAAGCAACTCGACGTTCGGTCCGCCGCCGTCGCCTGTGCAAAGCGGATACACGAACGGATCGATGGCCGGCCTTGGAATTTGCATGTTGTTGATCGGCGGCATCGTCGGATTGGGACTGGCATTCTTCTTATGGAAACGAAATCGAGGCATCGCATATCAAATTTACGAGTAAAAATCCGTCACGAACTTCATTCTGCTGGTGAGAATCGATTAATCGATGATCGATTTTTTGTAAAAGAATATTTTTATTGACTAAAGGTTTTTTAATTGTATTTTCTAAAACGGCTGTTGATTTTTTTTTTGATTTTCGAGATCTTTTTCGACGTCGCTCGAATAATTTCCAGGCAAATTCTCGTTTCATTTTTTTATAATTCTCGTTCCATTTTTTGACATTAATTGGTTGATTTTTGACACTAACGGTGCTCGGTTGAGATTGTAACGGCGTCGGAAATTATCTCAGACGGGTGAATTTTCAACTTCACGCTCATTGGTTAGTTTTTTTTCTCGAAATTCGATTTCGTCGTGAATGCTCGTCAGTGTAACAAAAAATTTGCTGTTTTTTTTCATTATTCGGGGTCCAAATTTATTGTAACGGTTTTTTGTACGTTAATCAAGTTATTACGTTTTAATTTTTGAACATTATTTTTTGCGGAAACAGGTCTTTGTCGTGTGCATAATTTTGTTTTCTCGTTCGTGGATTCGCATTTTTTTGCTGAGCACTTTTTTAAATCTCTTTTTCTAAAAATCTTTAAATATGCAAAAAATTGTAAAATTATTGGCGATTTTTTTATAATTTTATATTTTTCCCGTTTAGAAACACTTTTCGGTCGAAATTTATGCCATTTTTAAATTATATTTGTTTGTTTTTTGTTTCATATCGGTAGTAAATTTCTAAAACAAAAAGCGTGTCCCCAACGAATGGTTGAAACAAATAATGCGCGCCGACTGATCGAAAACTATCCTCAAATTACGAAACAATTTTGACAGCAAATACGTCGACTTTGACGTTGATTTTGTTCGCCCGGGGTCCGAAGAAGATTTCCGACGACGCGGAACGGGCAACTTTTTGTAACGCGTCGTCGAAGCGGCGACGACGAAAAAAATAGGGCCCGGACGTTATGCTCTGTTTAGTACTTTTGTACGCGGCGATCGTTCTACAGTAACCCACTTGAACTCGTTTTTGGATGGATAAGCATCACGACAGCGATTGAATGGGATGAATTCGTGTACCGTAGAAAAACAAACTATAGTATAACAGTGAAACAAAACAAAAGTGTTACGGTACAGCAGTTAGACAGCGTAGATTTAGCTCTAATCAGTGAATCTACAGTAAGACTTACAGTACACCATAGTTGATAGCTAAGCATTCAGCTCAGGCCGGGACGAGTGCAATATTGTACCGAATGCTAAATATTTGCAACTCATCTCGACCTAAGCTAAATCCAGTTGGTTGTGAATCATAGAGTAAATCCGTCCTAGTTTGCTAAGAATCGCTCCAAAATCGATTACAACGAAAAATAATTGTAAATCACCTGCATCAATGTCGGCTAGTGTTGATATAAGAGTCCACGAACACTGGCCAAATCACTGGCTAGCGCAGAATATTCCCTGGCTACAACGGGTTTAAGCGCTGGATAGCACTGGTTTATAGCACGACTGCGTTCCTTCCAGGCAAGTACGCGTTCGACGATCCACTGGCTTGTCTTGGCTCGGCGACAATACTAAACCATATTTTTGCGATTTTGTATTTATATTTTGGAATATGCGAAATATTTTTAAACACAACGTTTGCTCGCCCGTCGTCGCTCGCTCGACATTTTCGTTCGTCGATGAGACTCGACCTATTGTACCAGTGAAAGTTGTTTCAGCTGATCGCCGTGTCTGTGCCATGATCATTCACGATAGACCATCCGAGGCGAAAAAAATGTAGGCCGTACCGTAACCAAAAAGTGAACCGGTTCCACGATACTCAGATGCAGTTTTGGGTAACGCGCGCGAAAACCCGTTTCTCGTTTGCAATTCAATTCGTCCGACGAGCGCAAAATGTAAAATGAAAACATTTTCGGTATTTCCAAGCGTTCGAACGGGCAAAAATCCAATGGTAAAGCTTTTCGTCGACGATGGCTAGCGACGATGACGACTACTGGTGGTCGCAAACTTTTTTCATTCTCTCATTAAAAAAATTTTTTTTTTTGGCGAAATTGAAACGTTCACGGTTCGACATTTATTTAGACTGTGAAGATGGCTCGGCGCGCGCCCTTCACGCGTCGTCGACGGGCGCGAAACCTGTCTGCTCAAGGTTCGTTACGGGCCTTGAACAAAAACCGTTCTTTGCGCACGATTTACGAAACTTTTCGCCCGCTGTTGGGTGGAAAAAGTAGAATGGAGAAAGAAAAATAATAACGAAAAATTATTGCGCCAATTGCGAATACCTATCGAAATGCAACATTTATTGTCATTGAAAATTTGTTTTTCGAGGTGTGACCAATCGACAAAGCGTTTACTTTTACCGTTTACTTGGGACGCCGATCGGCGGCAGAACTGACTTAGATGACGCTCAAAAAGTGTTCATTACGTGACGTAAAATATAAAACGAAAGAAACGCGAAAAAATACAACCGACCGCTCGGTAACAACGCAAAAGTTATGACTGGTGAGTATGAAGTGTTTTGACCGCAAGTAAGTGATAATATTTTACTTGCTGAGTTGAAAATGTAGAAGAGAAAGAATAATTGTAGCAACCAGACAGCATCAAATCAAATGATAAAACTGATCAATGTAAAGTGAATTGTCGTATGAGCGGGAAAGTTAAAATTCCGATAGCGAAACAGATTTTAGCTCATAAACATTGAAATTTGACGCATTTTTCGTTCATTCAATTTAAAGCTGTCACCAGAAATTCCTGAATCGCTCGGAGTCATTTTTTCTCGTTAGTCTTCAGTTTGTTCTTGTTCCTTTTACAAATGAACACGTTTTTGTCGTGGTTTTGTCTTATCTGTTCAACTATAGCGTTCACGTGCGGACAGTCGAAAATGGCGCCGAGGTGCCAAGACGGCTGGTACGAACCATCTTTTTACGTGGATTGGAAAGGAACATGTTATTATTTTTTCAACGGTCACGCGTACGGTGACCTGCCGATGACATACGAAGACGGTCGAACGTTTTGTCAAAAACAAGGAACAACTTTGTTGACCTTTAAAAGCGAAAACCACTTCGTAAGTTGCACTGGCTGAAGTCGAGCAGTGTGAAAAAGTGTTTCAATATCGTCTAACTCTAGAGAGTGTTCACTGAATTCATGGACGACAATCATCGACCGCCGGACATCGATGGTCAAAATTATTCGTTCTGGATCGGCTACAGTTCTTTGTACAACGATCAAGAAATGATTACAGAAGGGGTTTCCATGAATTGGCTGACTCTGTGAAAGCATTTTCGTCCAGGTTTCTGTATTCTGTAACACAATAATGAACTTATTTTTCTTCTCAGAAGTAACTACACTAAGTTCAACACATCTTTCGAGTCGATAACATTGGGCGATCGCGGTGTGGCAATGGTCGTACAGGAAATGCCCCGGAGCAAATTTAAGTGGCACATGGTTCCTCAAAATGCCTACAATGATATACGTTTCGGCAAAGTTATGACGAAAGACAGGGGTTTTATTTGCTCGAAAGCTATAGGTAAGGGAAAAAAGTGAAACATCCAATTTATCTAAGCGGTCATATCTTGTAATAAGTGGTCAAGCAATGATAACCAATGGCCGGTTACTTGTCACTGGACAGCACTACTGATCAGTAAGTTGACCACTGATGGCCAGTGGCCATTTTTAGATGATTGCGTTTGCGGTAAATGGAGAAATCCGTTTGTGTTCACATTCGATGGACGCCAGTTACCATTGGAACCACATTCCCATTACTGGCTCGTCTATTCACCGCCATTGTTGGGTATCATGATCGAAACGGGCCCGTCAGGAGATGGGACTAGTAAAAAATCCAACAATGACACAACGCCGCCGGGCGGATTACCGATTCGACAAGTTCAATTTTGGTGCATGATATCTTCAGTGAGAAACACGTTTTTTGTCAGGTTTCGCAACGTTTTGCGTCAAAAATTTTTCAACTGGCAGGAATATATGCTGGGAAACGATACAGTTCCATCGAAAAATATATCTTTCATATTGTCTAAAAAACTAAACGGCTGGTTCCGCTTGACCAACGTCCACACCGGGCTGGCCAACGATATAGCATTGGATTCATTGGTAAAACCTGATTCGGATTACTGTAGGCGCAAAGCTATGCATACTTTTGTCCTGTGCAGGATGGAGCCGAGTCAAATTTTCAAGTGATTGTCGAAAATGCAATACACGATGTTCGACCGGAAGTTACCAACGAAACTTTCGAAGAATATCCTCCAAAATGGTGGACGGGGGAAGTTCACGTTTCGCCCTTTTTGACCAGTGATTCGGCCGACAGTTACAAAGCAGTGGTAGGCTTTAGTCTACTGTAGAATTGCCTAGTGACCGAATGTGACTGTTTCAGGTGGTTTCAACACCTTACTATAAGTTCATTTGGGACGGAAATGATATCCAAGTGGAGATCAATGCCGCGAATACCGTAGACGAGAAACTGTACGGATTATGCTACCGATGTAAATCCGATAAATCCAACGATTACTTACCCTGCGGTTTACCAGAAATTGAAAAAGTAACCTTCATTTTTTGCTTTTTGTTCTAAGCGATGGACCTCATCGTGATAAATCATCGTTTAAAAGACGATGATGAATCATCATTTATATACGTTACATCGAGTTCCAACGCCCATCGAGAATTATAACTCAATGGCGAAGTCATGTAGAATTGGAATTCCACGCTCAGTCATAGATATCCAATGCCGAATATTCAGCATCAGAATTCAATGGTCACTCATTGAGTTCTAATGCTGGATGCCTTTCGGTGTGGGCAAGCCTAAAACTACTCCGTTTTGGTCAACTAGTAGGAGAGTCCACTATATTTGCAAATTATGGTACCATGTATTTTTTATTTAGAGAATTAAAGGCAAGTTATTTTCTTTTCATGATAAATTACAATTCTGAATTCTAATCGAAACAAAATGACTTGCTTTTAATTCTCTAAATAAAAAATGCATGGTACCATAATTTGCAAATATAGTGGACTCTCCTATTAGTTGACCAAAACGGAGTAGTTTTAGGTTTGCCCATTCCGAAAGGCATCCAGCATTAGAACTCAATGAGTGACTATTGAATTCTGGTAATACCGTAAAACTTATTCTCTTTTACTGCAGCAGCTAATCGATTTTGCCCAATATGTGAAGCTAGATGCATTTCCAATAATTTTATCGTACATTTGTTCAATAGTAATTACGTAATGGACAGGATCGATTTAACTTTCTTGTTTTTCAATAAGCTTGTTTTCATCATTTACTTTCATGACCGAAAATCGTTTCAATAAATTGCATTCGTGGGACGTTTTCTTTGACGTTTTTTCGTTGGTGGTCAAACATTCCTCCAAAATTTTGTGTATTGTTCATTTGTCAATAAAGCGTAAGAATTTTTCTCTTTTGCATAAGCGCTCACTTGATCGATTAACAGATTTCTTTGTCACCCATTTTATAAACTTAAAAATTGATAACAATAATGTTGTCATTTCATTACAGTCAAATCATCAAACCGACGCCAAATAAATAACAGAATTTTGCAGTACGGTCAGAGATGGTCATTCTCAGCGCACAGTAAGTTCCAAAGATGGTCACTTCCTTGAAAAGGATAGTTTTAGGTTTGTCCACTCCGAAAGGCATCCAGCATTAGAACTCAATGAGTGACCATTGAATTCTGATGCTGAATATTCGGCATTGGAATTCTATGACTGAGCGTGGAATTCCAATTCTCTATGACTTCGCCATTGAGTTCTAATTCTCGATGGACATTGGAACTCGATGTAACAGATACTGTACATACTTTGGTCATAAACGAGTACACAAAATCACGTGGCAAAATGCCATTTACATGTCAATGATCGCTTTCGTTATTGCGCCAAGTGGTATTTTGCAATTGTGCACAATATATTGTGCATTTATCGACTTGTCAAAAGCTTTCGACTCGGATTCGAGGATAAATCTATTCGAAGAACTAGAAGAAGAAAATGTGACCAAACATGCTTCACCATTATCAAAAACCTCTATGAAAATTCGTCGGCGCAAGTTATCATAAATGGCCCTACGAAAGTACGACCTTGAGCAATCAGCGAATCCGATTTCAAACAATAACCCGAACTTATTGCATTTGGATATAATGCTGATGACATCGTGCTATTCAGAAAAACCCTGGCGATTTGCAGAAAAAAATCAACTGCCTAGCGAGGGAACTCGAATCAATGGGTCTAGAAATAAATTGTGTTCATCACCAATAGGGGATTAATGAAGGTTAAGAACGCCTCTGGTTGTGGAGCCTGTCGACCAATGGTCAGCACTTTCTCCTCCCTCATTAACTTTCACTCCCTTTCACTTCTCTTCTCTCTCATTATAACTTTTTTCTCCCTCTCAAACATCTCTAATTTATTCCGCCTCCCTCCCTACTGGCTGTTGGTTAGGCGGGTGAATGAATCATGTTACATATTTGTCGATATTTATATTGTTTTGTACATTATTTCAATCCTCTTTGATCATAACATTTTCGAATTCTGTTCATTAACGTACATAAAAATAATAAACATTGTACCAGAAAAACAAACAGGGGCGTTGTTAAATCCAGATAAAACTACTCTGATCGAATTTAGAGAGAAGAAATCAAAATGCGCTGATTTACCAATTATTACCTTAAATAACAAAGTCATTCAATGGTATCGAACTGTGACATACCTGGGGGTGAAGTTTGATTCGCATGTAACTTCAGAAACGCCATGTTAGTTCAAATATGGGCAGCTCAATTTGCGTTTAATAGCTGACAGAAAATTTGGAATGTGTCAAATATATCGAGGCGAGTGAAGATCATGCTTTATATGAAGATGATTAGATCTTGCTTATTGTATGGAATGAACATTATTGGACTGAGAAAAAGTTACACGAAAAAAATGAATGTGGATTTGAACGATTGAATCATCTTGCCTATAGTCCCGACAATAAAAATGGTTTGAGTTATATATCGATATTGCATTATACTCAGGCTGCGAACTTTTTGATCGAAATCGATTTTCTTAAATCAAGAATGTCCGGGAGGAGAGAGTGTTCAGCATTCCGTCTCAGACATTTATCCTCGATTACAATCGAGACACATCAAATCAAATTTACATAATAATCACTGGTAATACGACCCTTTGCACGAAGGTGATCATGAAGAATGGTTTCAATGGTGCCAAACGATACCTCAATACATGCCGCAATTTGTAATACCTCGACCCGCCGATCCTCCTGCACTAGCGACCACACTTTTTGAATATTTTCTTCGGTT
>JAQGBA010000074.1:0-76651 GCA_034698125.1 Prionchulus punctatus | reverse complement strand
GTGTACCGAGCAAACAACGAAATCTTTGCTTTAGAACGCCGATGCTGCATTCGATTAATCGCCGAGTTCTTTTATGCGCCCGATTAAATTTTTCTTGTAAATTTCTTGTGATAAGTAACGGCGTAATTAGGTATTCTTGATTAGCATATCCTGAATCGCCGAGTAAAACGCCGCCGGCAAACGGACTCCATCCATTGTTGGATAATCTGTCGCTTAAAGTACTATTCCTGAATACTCGAGCGTCGTTCACTGAACCTGACCGCTCGCAAGAAGCGTAGAAAAACTTAAGATTCGGCCCGCAATCAACCATAGCATTTATTGAATGTTGAATGTCGATTATTGAATGTCGAATGTCAATGAATTACGAATTGTTCTTCGTTAGTGCAAGGTTTTTTGATTTTTATGTGTGTGCCATCGACGCAGCCTAAAACTGACGACATACCGCCTTTTTTTTAAAATTTGAAGCAATTTTACGCAAAACTTCGTTTGTTTTTGGCCAATCTATCGTGTTGTGAAGATTTCTAATAACAGTATCGATAAATCGTGATAGCGGTCTAGCAGAGTCGACTTATGAATACCTTGGGCATCGCCAATAACATTAAAATAACTGCAACTTGCCAAAAAACGAAGGCTTAAACAGCTTTGTTGCTTTGGCGTAAAAGCAAAATTTCGGTCGGTTTCATGGGCGATTAGTGGCCCAATAACATCCAATAAATAACGATTAAACGAACGAGTTAAATGAAATCTTCCATCTTGAGGTATTCGATCGAAATTAATGCGAGGTCTAAAATTTCGTTTTCTTTTTCCATTTGCAAAAATTTGACGTTCTTCTTCGTCGTTAGTATCGTCCCAGACTATCATTACGTAAATTATTTAAAAATGACTAATTTTGACTCAGAATTTAAGTTAAAACTGAAATTTATGAGTCGAAATTCGCCGGTCGAAAAAATGCCCATTTTTTACACGTGTATACACTAATACTTTTTTCAACTTGTAGTTTTATGCAACGGAAAGACTAATAACGCTTGGCCATAATTTTAAAAAAAATTCGTCGAAAAAGCATTATTGGAAGTACAGAAAACAGCAACTATTATTACGCAGTTTCACACAAAAACGTACATATTTTTATTAACAATATTTTGATATTTAGTATTAACCACCAGTACATATCTAAAACACCGATATTAACAAGAATTTACAAATCGACTGCTCGACCGAACGTTTTTCTCTTCATTTATGTTTCGCGAACTAAATTGAGTCTTGCGTGACTTGCTAATGATAGAACGTAGTCGTAAACGAACAAGAGTTGAATCTTTGTGTGAATCGCGTGGTATCGTTCTTTTCGTACTTGCTTTATTAATTCGAGAGGTTCTTGGAAATCGTTGTGATTTAAAGCTTCTGTTATGACGTCAAGTATTACCAATACGGCCGAACGTCCTGTAAAAAAGGACATAAATATATTTCTGTCGAAAACAATTTTCGAGTCAGTAATACAGTTTTTTACCAATGCCTGCAGAACAATGATATATGATTGGTGGTCCGCGTCGATGCTGTTGAGGTGTATTGTAGAACGTTTGAGCCATGTTAACGTTGATTAACTTGATGAAATTTAGAAAAGCACGTAATGTCGGTACATCCTCAGGGACCTAAAACGAATACAGCATCGGCACAAAAAATGCTGACATAAATGTATAACAGGCTTGTACTTACTCCTTGATCCGGCCACAATGTATACCACACATGTACGACGTGACGTTTTTCGTTCGTGAGCATATTTGTCGCTTCCAATAATGACGCTGTGCACAGCTGACGTTTTTCGACTTTTATGAGTTTGATTTTGAAAATACCCGACTGAAAATCGGAATCGTTGCTGAGAGGAAAATATCGTCCACATTTCGGTTTGTTACGTTCGGATAATCGCGTTACCATTACAATCGTCGCCACTTTTTCCTGCCAAATCATTCGCCATAAATCACAAACGGTATTGTCTAGCGGACCCTGCAAATACAATAGTAAGAAATGTGTATGAAACAAGAAAATTTGTCCCGTTTACTTGAGTTAGAATGTACGCATTTTTTCGATGATATCCATTGACGTAATTTGCGTGAATGTAGTCCGGTTGCAGTCCATCGCAGATGGGAACTCTCGTTTGGTCGAAGCATACCATGTCGTTGTATCGGTTGTAATCGCCGTTGCGCCGCCATATTTCCATTGTATTACCATGCTCGCGAATAGTTCTCTGCAATTGTATGAATTCTGCCGTTACTGTTCCTGGCTCTGTATTTTGCAACTAAATCAAGAAAAATTTACAAATGCTATGCGTCGATCTTTTTAATAAAAAAATTGTTGTACTTACTTTTTGTATCCATTTTCCGACTTCTTCTCTTTGATACGGATCGTTCGCCTTGCGAGGTTGAGTGTACGGTTGATAAACCAATTGTCTGGCGTTTTCCGCCGCAAACTGAAACGTAGCTGCCATCGTGAATATTTACGTTAAAAAAGGTTATGCAGAACACCGGTCCGTAAAGAACCGACCGCTCACCTGCACTGTTACTTTTAAAAATGATTTATAGTGCGCACGCTAAGAACTGCGATCTATTAACTTTACGCTTTTAACTTTCAAAAAATTCGTTCGAACAATTGTGAATTTTTATGAACGATTTTTTAGTATGTTATAAAGAATTAAATTCTATATAACATCTCATCTCACAAAAATATTCAAAATTGATCGATTTATCGAGTTTTGAAAATTAAGTTAATAGGTCACAGTTCTTAGCGCGCGCACTAATAATAACTTTAAAAACAAACTCAGTGTGAAAATAGCGCGAATTGCAAACTTTTACCAATGAAAGAATCAGATCACGATTTTCAAGACATTGCTTTGAAACCGGAACAAGCGAGAAAACCAACTCATGTCTAAAACAAAATACGTAGCAAAAGCAACTCCAAATAAGTTACAAATAAAAATGCACGTTAAAATTGTGCTATATCTTTTTTTGGTTTCAAAATTTTAAAATATTATGTAAGGAAAGTTCCCTCAGCTAAAAAGAAATAACTGAAAAAATACACTGTATTTCATTAGCCTTTGACAAAATGCATACGTAATTTTAGTTAGTTAGTTATAACAGTTAGTTTATCCCGCGCCTGATGGTATGGTACAGAAATCACAAACAAGAAAATTAATTAAATCACTAAAACATCATAGTTCCACCTTCTTTCTTTTGTCTCTTTAATGTTCGAATAAAACTTGTCGCCATCGGTCCATCGGTATCCAATAAATTGGGTTTCCCGTTCGCCAAACTTCCGCTTCGTATTAGTCATCCATACCCATTCTCCAAATCGCCAACGATCTTTTTTAAAACGTACACGAATTGAACGTTCTGTCTTATAACGGTCACCAATAATTGCACTGGTTTTTATGGAAATTTAGTATTGATGTGATATATTACAGCATACATTAACAAAATTATTATATTTTAGCTTCGAAAGATGAGAAAAGTGAATTATTCAAACAACAACTGTTTTTTTTTACTTGTCCGATAACACTGAAAATTTCACAATTTCAAGAATATAAATCAAGCTAAATCCCAACGCTTACATGAGTCGAAAACGGCGTCGAGTTTTCTTGACGAAATCTGTTTTCGACTACACGATTTGCTGCTGTATTGTCAGCTGATTTAACTACAAGTTCGTAAGGTGGTGGTGTTAAATTAACTTCATCATAACTCGGAGGTTGAGTTAACGTCGACTGTGTACTATACCAAACGTGTCCATGATGGACATATTCAGGACAGCCATGGGCGTCCATGGTCTGCACAATCGTATCAATTTGTCGATCATCGTTTCGTCGTCTATTTCGTCGACGAACATATCGTTTAATTGCGACGTATAAGGTAACGAAAAATATAACTGTCACCAAACCCAATAATACTTTCACATAATCGGATATTTCGGCGAACGCCGCTTGTTGTTGATTGCAATTTTGATTATCGCGACAATTACTTTCGCAATCGCTTAAAATCGCACCGATCGGGCAAAAACAATTACTCGCGCCCGTTAGTCGACCGCGTTCGCATCCGCAAACGGGAATCACGATATCTTTCGATCTCATTAGCAATTGTCCGCATGGAACTAAAACGGTCGAAATCGGACTATCCCAGCAATATAACGCATCACGGAAAAAACAAACTGCAATAGCCATCGTGAACCGATTGTCGTTCTCAATATTCAACGTAAAATACAAAAATAAGGTTTTGAAACAAAGTAAACTGTCTCGCTTGTATTTCTTAAACGGTGTCCTACCGAATGCAGGCGGTTTTGGTCGGGTGGGCAATCCTTCGCATGATTGAAAACGCCGCCAGCTATGTATGTATTTACAATTTGTATTTCAAAAGAATAATTCGAAACGTCAGAACGAGAAAAGAGCATGTTTCCTAAACGGGACAAACGACGACGACGTTTTGTTAGTAACTACTAGTTAGTAACTCAGCCGTTCAGTGCATAAATCACAGAAGATAAAAGTTTCTCTTCATAAACTGAACTGTATCTAACATTTCGAAGCTACGATTGAGTTTCAGTTAATAAAAAATTCTACGTTCAAACAAACTGTTTATAATTCCTCTTATTTGAATGTGTTGACACACGTCGCTTGTTTTCTTTAATAATGAAAAGGGGGCAAGAAGCAACGTTTTTTCCTAGTGAAAAATTGAATTTCGTCATCCTGTAACTTGTTAAAAATGGTTCAAATCTTTAAAATGTACTACCAGATTTTAAAACATGAAAGTTGTTGTAAGAACCGGTCGATACTAGTTAGGGTTTTCGAAAATTATTCGAGTGAATTTATTTACTGTGCGATTTTACACCCTTTAAAAATCAGAAATTACTGGACTAATCAAAAACTTTTAAGTGTTTATACACAATTTTGTCCTTCAATAGTTCCTATGTAAGAAAACATGAATTTTTATTTTACAAAGATTTATGTTATCGAAATACATTCACAGTGAGTTAAAAAGGTACGAAACAAAGTTCAAGGCACGTCGCTGTTGTCGACCACTAAAGACACAACATTGTGAGGTTCCTTGTTACATCTGCCGTAACCCATAAACTCGGATATTTCGTACGCTGTTTGCCAATAATGAACGGTAGCGGATATTTTTTTATCCTTCGTTTCGGCAGTTTTAAGCATCGTTTCTAACGTATATCCACGTCGAGCGAATACGTGATCTTTTTTAGTCAATCTTAAAGACGGGCACAAGTCGTTTTTACCGTCGCCGACATAAACCACGCGAGAAAATTTCACGCCATTATCCTTTTCTCTAGATTTAATATAATCTTTCATGATCAAGCCTTTACATAAATTTTTTGTCGATAAATCGCATTCTGTTTGTTCGTGATAGTACTTTATTCGCAAACAACCTTGCTCGTCGAACCAAGCGGGATTCGTGAATATTTTCGTTACGCAATTTAATAAGTTGTGATGTTTCAGTATTTCTTCGATGAAAACTGAATTCGAATCGCTTATTATGATAACTTCGACTTTATCTTTATGATAATCGCCTAATTTTCGTAATAATTCATCCATACCGTGCACGAACGGCATTTTATGCAATAAACTTTTGTATTGATCAATTGTCACGTTTTGCTTATGCAATAATTCGAACACGGCTTGCATGAAATCCGTCCAGCATTTATTAGAATACAATTGACGAATGTCTTTCGGGATATCTTCGACGGCCAACTTTTGGACTTCTATATCTGTATTAGCGTCCATTATAGTGTGATCGAAATCGAATCCCACTAAAGTCTTCGGCATGTCAGATGACCCCTATTGTGATGAAAAAAATCATTTAGTATGTCAAATCTTGATTCATGAAAAAAAATTATATTTAATCCGTTAATGTCAAGTTTAATATAGACATAGTTCATTAATATCAAGTTAATCATCAGAAATAATGAATAAAGTGAAACGTGATTAAACTCAAGCTCGAGCTTATGCGTTTTTTCAATAATCTTTTCAAGATGAAGCCAATGATGTTGAAAAAGTAATTAGTGAACGTATGGAAAGCTGCAAGCCAATTAATATGTTTTCAAAATTTTCACTTTATTCGTTTTTTTAAATAAAAAAGTGTTACAGATTTTGAACTTTATTTTTGCAGTGCAGTGCAGTGCACATCTAAAAGTAAAAATCAAATAACCATGTCCTTCCGATATTTCCAGGGATGGGGATGGTGGGACAAGTTTTTTTATGTGATTTGTCATTCAATCAATAATTTATACTATATAGTAATATAGTGATCAAAAAGCAACAAAAATGAAAGACGGGGCATACTCAACAGTATATGTTCGAAGAGATTACATTCTATATAAAACTTCAATTCTGTATTTTATGAGAAGAAAGTTTTGAGTAACCTTATCTACCATTGATGCAACTATACCAAAAATGTTAGTATTAAAAGCAAAATGTTTATAGAAATAAAAGATATATTTTTTTGTTCCTTATAATCTGTAAAATGGAGACCTAACCTACGATAAGGCTACGGTTCATTTTTTAGTTTCATGTATATATTTTAATTTTTGAACAAAAGAACTTTCATAGGAAGTTTTTAAAAAAAAGAGCAAAAATGTAACTTACGCTGTTCCCCATGCGACTAAAAATATTTGCAGAAGTAAAAAAATGACGATAAACGATTATTGGCAAATTTCCCAACCTGAAATTGAGCAAAATGGGCATGAAACTGTTATCGACAATATTTCACCTTTAAAATCCCCAAAACGTGTCGATTACCGCTGTTAGCTCATTTCATTTTGATTTCATAGAATAAAACCTACGCATCGCAATCAACGTACAGTCATACTTGAACCGGAACGTATTGGGATATTTTTCCAAAAAAAAACTAGAAATTTATGAACCTGCTTCAGGGTATGTAAAAAACGTAAATGAACTGAAGAAACTTTTAAATCAGAATTAAAAGTATGATCATTTTGAACTTTATTGGCACGTATTATGTCACTAATTTTACTTATTTCTTCCATGAAACGATCGAAGCATGAATCATGATTTCGTGTCATGTGCCTTTTCCGCCTGAAAAGATTTTTTTCGTTTTTTTGCAGGAAAAATACAATTTAAATTGTTAAAATGGAAGCAAATCTCGTTTCTTCAACGAGTAAGCAACCACTCAAAAATATGCTTATTATATAGTGACAGATTCTAGCTGGGTCTGCACGACACAAAATAGAGCAAAGATTTTGTTTGATTTCAGATTTATCTCGCCTGATATTTTCTCCGTCAAGTCTCTTCATGCAAATCAGTTCTAAGTCAGAGTTTTATGTTCGTTCAAGGTACGCCATATAGTACATTGTAATGGAATTATTTTCGGTGCTAATGAACTCATTTTGTATCTCGTTTTACGTTTTACAGTTTACCTTTGAATGACGATGCCGACATTGAATTCGTGTTCGCTGACGTTGGTGTTATTGGAATAGAACCTCAAACGTTGACTATCCCAGCGCATAATACGTCATGGCAAGCTGCTACCGTTCAAGCTTTGATGGCTAAAACGAAATTTTACATCGATGCCAATTGCTCTCAAAATACTACCCCGTGCCCGTTTGAATGGTAACCATACACGTTTCATTTATGTGCTTTCATTGGACAAAACAGAAACAACAACTTTATTACATTTTGCAGCTTATCCGATTCATTTTTATCATTGACAATTGTTCATAGTCTACCTTTGGACATTGTGATTAAAATATTTGGATGGATATACTTCGTCGCTTGGTCGATATCATTTTATCCCCAAATTTACCTAAATTTCAAGCGAAAAAGGTAAATAGTCGATTTCGCTGAAATTCTAATGAGTTTATTTACATATTTTGTTATTTTCAGCGTCGTTGGACTGAATTTCGATTTCTTAGGATTGAATTTAACCGGTTTTCTTTTTTACGCTTTATTCAACTGCGCCATGTTTTGGATTCCTGTCGTTCAGGTCTGTTAAAATAGCATGACTACAGTTTTGACATGTATCCATTCGATTTTTGATAATAATTAGGACCAATATTCACAACGACATCCTCGAGGAATTAATCCGGTTCAGACGAACGATGTATTTTTTGCATTGCACGCAACGTTTGCAACAATCGTTACAATTGTTCAGTGTTTAATTTACGAAGTACATTTCGTGATTTAAGTTCCTTTTCAGAGACAAGTTTGCTGCAATTCAGTTTCTTTCTTTTCCAGAGAGGCGGTCAAAGGATGTCTTACGTTGCACGGAGTTTATTGGCTGTGGATTGGTGCATTTTCCTAGTTTGTTTGATTGTTTCGTTTTTGGCGCCCAAATCTCTTCTATGGTTGGATTTTTTCAACATTTTATCATACATAAAGCTTTCGATTACATTGATTAAATATATTCCGCAGGTAAGAATAAAGAAAATAAAAGAATGACCACGCTGTGGGATGAATGCTCCTAGATTTGTTTGTCTTTAGCGTGTTCTTGATAGCTAGAAAATAGTGCTTGAAATGACCAGTTGTATAAAAATGGAAACATTTAATACTACGTACATTTTTTAACTGTTTTCAGGCGTTTTATAATTATCGTCGAAAGAGTACAATCGGATGGAGTATCGGCAATGTTTTGTTGGATTTTACCGGTGGTGCAACGAGTTTATTGCAGATGTTTCTATTAGCGTACAATAACGGTACTGAAATTCATTGTTTAAGCATCGGAAACCAATTCAGCGAGCGCCGATTTCTATTTCTAGACGATTTCGCCGAAATATTTGGCGATCCAACGAAATTTGGCTTGGGCTTCCTATCGTTGATATTCGATTTGCTGTTCATGTTTCAACATTATGTACTCTATCGCTCGCCGATTCATTACGAAAGTTTTACATCCGAAGATCCTCAGTTGGATCCGGTTTTAGCGTCGGCCGATGAGCCAGTGGAACAAATTTAAGTCGCTTTAATATTGAATCAAAAAATACGTTTTTCGCCGTTCGTCTATCGTATAGTCGATTCTCGTTTGCTCATGTATTGGAATGTTTTTGGGACGCATATAAACAATTTTTTTGTTTTTATATTCAATAATCGAACAATGAATGACACAGCTAATACTTAACAAACGGAACGAAAATATTCGTGATTCAAAGCATTTTCGGCAGTGAACCGACGGTCGGGATCGACGTCTAAAACATTTTCCAACAAATTGAAAACGAAGTAAGGTAAAATATCGTCGTCGACGAGTAAAACTTGAGGAAATTTACACAAACAAACGTAACAACCGAAAACGACGAAACTACGGCTGCACAACTTGCACGGATTTGGCTGTTCGATTTTCTTAAATTGACTTTTATCGTAACGAAGTACTTCGCATAACATTCGAAGGTTTAACGGGTGTCGCGGCGGTCGACATAAAAGTTTTTTACCTAAATTCGAACGATTATTTGGAAGACGATGAAATGAAAAAAAAACCACATCGAATCTTACCTAATTTGGTCGCTAAATTGTTTAATTTCTCGCTACCGAATATTGTAATTTGTTGAGCCAAAGCTGTTAAATCGTCCTTAGGTCTCATAAACGGATAACGCCGACCGAGTAATCCAAGGAAAATAATTCCTGCAGACCAAATATCGACAGCAACAGTCTGGAAAGGATGATTGAGCAAAATTTCTGGAGCTCGAAAACCCGCCGTGCCAGCTTTGTTTGTTTTTTGAGGACGCCTTTTTGAGAAATTAACAATTGTGCATATATTAGCTACGATATTATAATATTTCCATTTTTTTAGCTTACTTTCCTTTGCAAATTTTACATAACGATGGTCGACCGTAACAACGACAAACGTTTTGTTGAACATCGTTCTTCTTGAAAGTTTCTATCGTTTCGTTGAACAAATTTCGTTTCGTTGGTCGACTGGTCGTTGAATCTAGTTTTTGCTCGTTTCCGGATAAGTTCGTCATGGAACCCAATAGTTTTGGTGAAGTCATAATCAGTTGCTTTTTCGACGGAGGAGAGAACTTAGCTTGGTTCTTCGAAACAATAAGTGACATTTTCTTCGACATGACTGCTATATCAATGCGCCACTTACTTCGTGATTAGATAATTTTCGTTTTAACTTCTTCAATGTAGACGAAGTCGATTCGATTTTCTTCTCAAATTCAGCTAAACCGAAATCAATCAAGCGATACCTACAACAAAAATTTGCTTATTATATTAAAAAAATAGTTATGTTATTCCTGATTCGATACCTACGAAGGCTACGGTTGAATAAAAAATTGGTCGCTTTGACGTCTCGGTGAATTACGTTAAATTTATGAATATGTCGCAAAGCGATGAAAAGATTTTTCATGTAATCACGAATTTCCTCCAATGTAGCGTCCGAGACAAATGTCTGAAACAAATTTCGACTCACAACGTAAAAAATAAAGTTCGGAAACTGTTTCGATCTCACCTGAAAATGGTCGTGAGGAAAGTAATCGAGCAAAAAGAAGATTCGATCGTCTTTTCGAATAGTACATAATAAACTTATAACGTTTTCTCGTCCACTGAATTTAAAAGAGATGATCAGCATAGAAAATAATTTTTTGTAACGAATTCGTTAAGTAACAAAAAAGTCAATACCCTAATTGACGTAAAATTTGCAATTCCGTTAGCGCACGCCGAGGATTCGTTGTCGGAATTAAACATTTAACAGCATATTCTTGTAACTTGTTTACTTTCAATCGAGCTAAAATGACGGTGCTAAATGAGCCTGAAACGTTGTGTTAATTCGTTAAATATAAAAACAGATCAAACTAGCGAAAACATATTTGACACTTACCCTGGCCCAGTTTTTTTACAATTTCGAAATTGGAATAAAATTCTGACACGTTATTGAACAGACTAGCTACATTTTCGTCCATTTTCGACTTCTAACAAGCTTTAAAATGATAAGTAAAGGAGAAACAAAACAACAAAAAGCGACAAAAATTTGAAACAAAACTGCCTGTTTTGGGCGCTTTTTTTTAAACTGCCGCCGATCATCGCGGTTACATATGACAAATATTGGGGAAATTTGATAAGGGAAACAGTTATTTTCTGTGAAGTATTTCATATGGTTGTTTGATTTTTATATACAATTTATAAAATATAACTGTTTTTGATCATTTTTGATGCATTTATTCTTTTTTACCAGAACTAACATAAATAATAATTCGTACAGTATTTAATTTTTGATCGTCTTGCGTTTTAACGGCAACTTTGCTTCTTCGTACAGTTCCTCCGTACAGATAACTCCTGCGTCCTGCGCATGATCGCACGAATTTCCATTCCACCCGGCGTGCAGACATTTGTCCAAATGTGTTTCATCTCCTTTACATTTTACATTGCTTAGCAATACCTTTCCGTAACCTTCGCCGAGAAGACCGTTCGAAATAGCTATGGCGTCATTGCTAAAAAGTGAATGTCCACAATACAAAACTGCAGATGGGTTCAAAAAATTGCAATGCTCTTTTATGAATCGTTACTAACCTGTGAAAACCTATCATTCGGCAAATTACGCGCGCGTTTTCATTGCTCCAATTATCGGAACATATCGTGCCCCATTCGCCATTGTGATTAATTTCTACTCGCCCAAACGAATGTCCGGTTTGTCCGTTCGGTGTTACCAATCTGGCTACAGTGGGCTTCCTTGGTTTCGAAAACTTATTTTCTGCATTTATTAAGAGTAAATTTGTTACAACGAGAAACGTTAAAAGCAAAAGGCGACGAACCAACATTTCTTCCCTACGTTTAAAGTGATAGCCTTCTTTTTAAAACTTATCACCACTTCACTTTTTATTTCTTATCAGCAAACAGACGGACATAAAGATTGTTACGAGTGGGTAGATTGCTGAACTTCAACAAATTCCTACGTTTTAGGTTATAGAACAAAAGTTTTCGCAATCTTATCTTTGTTTCCTTTCGGTGAGCCATGAAACGAAACACTTTGTTAATGTTTCACTGTGGTACCGATTCATCCAAAAGTGGTTCAAATTTTCACATTTTGCGTCAGATTTCACTTCACAATTTATAGAGGAAAAGTACCGCCGCAAATTGCTCAGTGTCGTTGTTTTTTTCTCAAAACTGTCAGCTTTTCCCATGTTTTGCGATTTGTTCCTTTAGCGTAGCTAATTCATATTTCCTTTCTATATATGTACTGTTCTTGTTTGCTGGAAACGCAGGCGATCAATGCTTTCTAGCTTAGCAAACGGGTACTATATTAATGAATGTAATCTCGTTTTTAGCGTGCTTTACAAACAGCTGTTTGCTCGGCCTGAATTTAAGTGCGTATTTTTGTTTTATGTGTGCTGCTAACATTAAAAATAGAAGAGCATGCTGAATTTCATTTTAACGCTTATCAGTATTGCCTGTTTTGGTATAAAAGTTAGTCCATAATTATGTTATATTTATTTTAACTTGGAATAAGTATTAATTATGGTGGACGCCTTGCATACGATACTTCAATGGGCTTTCATTACTGTTATTATGATCGTGCCGATTGTTTGGTTGAATAGTTCGACGTTTCGATATTATATTCGGATATCCATATTTTATTTCATGATTTTTTTCTCCGGTCAGATATCGTTTTTCTTCGTCGCACCGTTTTATGGAGACGTTTCAAATTACAGGTGACAGTAAAATTTTTTATTGTTCTAGAAAATGTTGTCATTTAACGATTTCGTATGCTGTTTTTATTATCATCTTGCTTAGCTTACTTTAGTTTCTTTTCCCAGGACTGTAAGATGGATGTTTTTAGCTTTAACTGGATTTTATAACATCCATTGGGATCTCAGGGGTAGCGAAAATTTGAAATCGGACAAACCTTACGTTATCATAGCTAATCATCAAAGCTCGTTGGATTTGCTTGGTAAGTGCCTGGAGAGAGGGAACATTTCACATTTCAGCACGTTATTTTTGTTTTTTAGGCTTAATCTACGTCTGGCCCTATAGATGTGTAGCAATAATAAAGAACAGTATGAAGTACATAGGACTACTTGGATTATCGGCTATGGCGTGCGGCTCAGTCTTCATTCAGCGGCATGAAAAAGATAAAGCAATCGAAGCTATTAACGGAGCAGTTGAACAAATCAAGCGGACTCAAGTACATTTTGAAAATTTTCGTTACATTACTTGTAACAAACAGAAATTGAGCATTCTTTGATAACTTAAGGTAAAAATTTGGATGTTTCCAGAAGGAACCCGAAATCACGGACCCGGCATGTTGCCTTTTAAAAAAGGAGCTTTTCATTTAGCTATACAAGGACAGGTAAAGTTACGACGCTTTGTTGTTCTTCAAGCACAGTTGTGTACGATAACGGGATGTATTTCGTTTTTTGTTTTAGATCCCAATCGTGCCCGTTGTTTTTTCGAAATACGATTGTTTTTACAACAAAAATAAAAGTCGATTTTTATCAGGTTTGTTTATATGACATTTGATGCTTTTCGTGGAATTTATTTATTGTTTTTAGAGGGTTACGTTATCGTACAAGCTATGCCGCCTATTTCTGTCGATAGTTTAACTTCCGAAGATGTTACTCGATTGAGCGAAAATTGCAGGGAAAAAATGATCGAAGTTTATAATAAAATAAGCTTAGAAGCTGCCGAAAGATTCGTCCATGGTCAGTTTTCGTAAATCACCTTTTTTGCCCCTTTTGGTGCGCCTCACTCACGAAAATTGACGTTTTCAGTTTTTGTTTCGTTATTTTTAAACTGTCAAAATGCCTTCTATTGTTGCTAATAAATGTCAAGTTTTGAGCATATTTTCGATCAAATGAATAGAAATTTATTTCACAGTTAATTAGTTGGGAAGTTTATTATGTTTGCTTTAAATACAAAATTACCGCTTTTATGATTCCGAAACTTGTTTCTGTCAAAAGAAATAGAAATTAAACGTTTTTATTATTCGCTTCATTGCATTGGTTCTTTTTCGTTTCAAATTAAAGAATTTTACGAAGATTTTCCATTTTCAACTTAACTTGAACTTTAAATAATTGTGTGCAAGAAATAGGGTAGAAGAAAAATAAAACCCTCATGAAGCAATTTTTGTCCTTCGCTCTTGTTTTTTTCAATACTTCAAGTACCGTTCGACATTCACCTCGACCACAAACACCGGCTCCTGTGACAAGTAAGTAATTTTTTTGCATGTTACCATTTTTGTCCACATATGTATTCCATTTCAGTAGCTCCAACAAAGTTATTGGATGCAAAACACGTTTCACCAGCCGCGGAAACGTTGCGAAGTTTAAGATCGTCTCTAGTATGTTCAGCTCATGGATCTTTTACATGTGACTGTGATCAAGGTTACGATGGAGCAAACTGCGAAAATGGTATCGAAAACGTTTTGTTAAATCATGTTCTAAAAACACGATGAAGTGATTTTCAGAAATAGACTTTTGCAAAGAAGTTATAACTCATATGAACATTCCGCAAGTAACCATTTCTGAAATATGCAAACCTTACGGTGAATGTATCAGCACAACCGACGGTGCCAAATGCGTATGCCAAGCAGGCTTTACTGGACAATTTTGCCAAACAGGTAAGAAAGTGTTGTTATCGTTTCAGTTTGTGGTGCTAAATCGTTTGTGCTAACTTGTGTCTCAAGAAGTTCCCGATGAAGTTTGGACTGCTGAAAGATGTGCACTTTATGTTAACAAACAAATTGTTTCCGAAAATATTACCATTGGATGTCCGAAAGGTCAACATTGTGTTCCTGATGACATGAATTGTGTCGTCACCGAAACGTGCGACATTCCGTTGGGTTGGTGTTTACCTTTGGGCGAAATGAAGAAATATGCAGATTATTTTAACAAACTTTTACGCGTTTGAAAAAATTGTCGGAAAGTTCGAATTTTGTTCCTCGTTTGTATTTTTATTTCACTAGCATTTTTATATTTTTCACTTTCATTATTCACAGCCACGCTTGGTAGAATAAAACCGGCACGCTAATCAACCACAAATCGAACATACAAACTAAATAAAAAGACTTTTTCATCGATAATTAATTGACAGCGTTTGCAAAAAAACAATTAAATTATTTTCGATCGAACTTAAAACTGCCACTATTGAATCATTTTAACGAGCCGTAAACGCTTTCTCTTTGCATTGCAAACCAGTACTTCAACCTAACAAAATCGGCTGACTTTTATGTTTACGCACGTGTTTGTTGTTCGTTGTTGAAGAAGAAGATATAAACCGTGAAAATTTTCGTTTCTCAATCGAGAATCGAGTAAGCTTACAACTTTTACCTATTTTTCAAATTATAAGAAAAATTGACGCCTTTACGAAGGCAAAAGTGAATTTACTACTTTCAATCCATTAATTAATTACGATTTAATTAGATAGTTTTCAACTCTAAAAGTTGTGTGCCACTTTTTGGCATCAATTTTGCGGATACTCGTCTGTAACACCAAAAGCAGTCTCGTCTGTCGTTATATATGTCATTTTTTTGTTCTACAGTTTGATAATAATGGGTATATTTGAAATGCTCAAATGGTTTTTCGTGGCAATACTTCTACTGGTTCCGGTGCTCTATTTCGTTAGTTCAAGCTTTCGTTTTTCTGTTAAAATGGGTTTGTATTACTTTATTATTGGACTAGCTGGTCACATTTGTTTCTTTTTGATCGTTCCATTTTACGGCGATGTTACCAATTATAGGTATGCTCCTTACTATGATAATTTTAACATTTCCTAATCGCATTCCTCACATTTTCCAGAACATTGGGTCGGGTATTTTTGTTTTGTTGCAAAATTTTCAACATCAAATGGGAGCTTAGAGGAGGGGAAAATTTAAAATCCGACAAACCCTTCGTGGTTGTTTGTAATCACCAAAGCTCATTGGATTTTATTGGTTTGTCGTTTTCACGGAAGATAGTTACTCTATTGTACTGTGCTGGCGACATTGTACATTATAGGCATGATGAAATTTTGGCCAGACCGATGTACTTGCATGGCCAAAAACAGTCTCAAATACCTTGGTACCATAAGCGTAGTAGCCAGTGCCTGTGGTACAGTTTTCATAGAACGATTTAATAAAGAAAAAGCCATGGAAACCATGGGAAATGTACACCATAGAATCGAACGGGAGCAGGTTTGCAAGAGATTTCTTCAAATTAATTGCATAATTTTATGTTCGTTGTTTTAAGATGAAAATATGGATTTATCCCGAAGGAACTCGGCATCACGAAGTTGGTATGCTGCCATTTAAAAAAGGTGCCTTCCACTTAGCTGTACAAAGCCAAGTTTGTTTCACTGATTTCATTATTTCTTACGCTTTCTGCTTTCATATTGTTACTTTTTTTTTCTTAGATTCCTGTTGTTCCCATTGTCTTTTCGGCTTACAGTTTTTTCTATAATAAACCAGAGAAGAAGTTTTTGTCAAGTAATTTATAATGAGCCGTTCTGAAAAGTATTCAATAAGAAATTGTTTCAATTTTCAGAAGGTTTCGTCCTTGCCGAAGCTTTAAAACCCATTCCAACAGAAGGTTTAACGTCTGATGATGTAACGGAGCTTAGCATAAAAACAAGGGAAAAAATGCTGAAAACGTACGAAAAAATAAGCGTGGAAGCTGCTCAACGATACGAAACTGGAAACTATTAACCATAATAACACGAAACCTTATTCAGAAGACCATTTTCTTTTGAACATTATTCTTTATGTTCAAAATTAGTTATTTTTCTAGCTTAACAATTCAATCGTCACTAGTTTTAGCAATTTTGAACGTTCTTGTAATTTACTTCTTTTTCATTTTCTTATTTCGTTATAAAAATATGGTGTAATAAAAAAGTGGGATTATTAATTCTCTTGTACTTCGTTTTGATCCTCAAAGCTTTTGTCACTGTCACGCGTACAGGACTGGATGCCCGGAAAGGTGATCGGTGGTCGTGGTAGGATTCCAAGCGTTAATTGGGATATTTGTTGGTATCTTTTGAACCTTTTTAGCAACCAATGGTAATTCAATTTCTGGACAACAAAATATACACCAACACCAGGATTCCTGTTGGGATATTTTCGTTCGACAACAGAATCGTGTTAAGATGTAAATTGCGGAACCCAAAACCAAAACGCAAAGAGCGACGACCCCCATGTTCAACCATAAATTTTTCGATATTTCGACTGATAATAAAAAATTACATACAAATTAAAAAAACCAAATAAAAACGTAAATATTTGGTTTACAGTTGGAAAAGTAATTCGACACTGATGATACCAGTGAGACAACTTTAGTTGTCAAAACCGCAGAACCAACCGTTGAATTCCCTTGATAAGCGGTAGCTACTGTCGTTGTACTGGCCATATTATCGAATCGTGACAAAAAATATAATTCAAAGTTTCGAATTCATGTTTTGCTGAGTTTAAAATCAGAAAACTCACTACACGAGTCTCACATTTTTGTGAGACTTTTTACTACACATATAGTTCATAAACTAGATTTAATAGCAATAAAATTTATATTCTATGGATTTGTTAGAGCTGTTTCTATGACGGCAAAATGTGACGAAGGTCTCAAATAGGAATCTTTAATCGACACGAGTATAATAATTAACATAAGCCACGTCGATTAGAGATCGAAAATGTGTAAGAAAAGGAAAAAGTTTAAAATCTTTCGGGGTAAAAAAACTGAATTCTCAATTGAATTATACAAACAAATGATTTAAGAATTGTCAAAAAAATTCAGAGAATGCGTGGACTAATCAAATGTAGCGAAAATTTCAGAAATAACAAACTTTTACTTTGAAACTTTCAAATTACTGAACACTGATGACAACCTCAAGTCGCCACATAATTCGCTTATAAAACTGATTACGTTTGAATCGCGTTCATTACGACGACTATTAAAAGTTATAATTAAAAATAAACATGTTTCAACTCTTGTAACGAAAAAAGTTGCGTCTTTGGTCTAAAACAAGCATAACTGTAACTTATTTATGGGGGTAATATAAAAAGTAGTACCTTATCATAAACTGGTACAATTCTTTCAGTTTGCAACAACTTTTCGGCGTGCTCCGTTAATATCATAACGGCAGATGGCAATAGATAAGTGGGTCTTTCCTGAAACATAACGTTTAGCAAGTATTGAATAATGTTGCGACAAAAATAACTTACAGATGGGTGGCAAAATATTATCGGATAATTTTCTAAACCTTTCAACGGTTCGAAATGTTGATCAGGATGATGATAGCCTTGCCATTGAAAGTGATCTAAGTCTTGAGCATTGAGCAATAAACAAATGTTACCAGCGTCGTGTTTCCGATGAAAATTTACGATACTAAAAATAGTTAATGAAAATGCAGGTAATTGAAAAAGCAAACAAAAGTTTTGTGCTTACTGTTGGTGATAATTTGTTTGAAGCCTGGACATTTGTACTTTCATTTCTTGTGGATTCGACTGCTCACTGAGCAAATCATAAAAATACAAGCTAAACTGAAAAAGAAACAAAATGTTTATTACAAAAGGTTCATTAGTGCAGGAATATCGAAGGAAACTTGTTGTATTACTTTCGATAAAAGCGAGTCATAAAACCTTTTAAGCCAAATGCAAAGCGATGGAAGAGTGTGACTTCTCGCCGATCCACCTAATCCAAACCAGGAAGATCCCTTGAAACAGATACGTTTTGCTTCGTCCAAAACTATTATTGTAAAACATTTTTGTTTACCTGCTGAAATTTTGAAGCAATATTACTCGAATCATTAGACCAAGTTTTCAAGCTGGATTGAGCTTCTTTTAACAACAATAAGCATTCCAGAAATTTTAATTTACTTAAATTAAAATCGCATTTTAACAAGTTTAATAAGGTTTCCAATTCGTACCTGAAAAAGAAACAGTCTGAAACAAAAAACCAGACCAACCAAAATGAGTTTTAACATACGAAAAGCTTAATTCCAACGGACTGATTAATGGATGATGAAATGTTCCACGATGTTTCCGTTCCACTTCGTGAACCATGTCGATAGCTTGTTCGATTGTTAGATTTTTGACGATGGATAAAGAAGATAACTTTTCATAGCTAAAATGTTAAACATTGTTGAAAAAAAACACGAAAAAAACAAAGTTTTCCATCGAAACGTTGTTGTTTTTTTTTCTCAAAACATAAATTACCAGTTCATCATATCGATTCGAGCCAAGACGTAAAAACGAAATTGTAACAATAAATGATGTACCAACGTTTCACGACTGTCCGTCGGATATTCATCTTTCAAACCGTCGCAGTTTTTATCCAAATCGGCTTGAATGATGTTATAATTGGATCGCAACGAACTCTAAATCAAAAAGTGCAATATATTGATTGCAATTGTACAGTATCTGAAAAGCTTTCAATAAATACTTCTTTGCGAAGAAATCCTTTCGGCAATAAGAAAGACAAAGTGAGATAACTTTTATCAGCCAAAGCCAATTGCGACAGGCACTGTAACAAGCCTGTCCATGCTATGTATTCGTTAACTTCTAAATTGGCGACGCTTAGAGCGGTATGTTTAGCTCGGAACTCATCCTAAACAAATGCACCACTGTTTCCGGAAATATTCTCAAAAATCATGCAACGCAACTCTTATTTTGCTTGTAATGAAAGCAAAACGACATATTTCAACAACAAAAAACGCCAGTGACGCGTTTGATGTTCTTGTTCATGCAATATAATTGACCTAAAGGATTAGCTTCTGCAAGCTGATGGATCGAAAGTGGTCGGTTCGGAAATATTTTCACGAACTGTAAAGGCACTATAATTGAACTTGTAAGGAAAGCACAAAAACGAACGAATTCAAACCCAAAAAAACGTTAGGTAGCGCGTTTCAAGGTTTATACAGTTCACGCAATATACAATTCACCTATCAGATTAAAACTGCAGTTTTTTTTCTTACAGTAATGAGAGATATACTGTACAACGTTAATGTTGCGCAATATTTTGGAAAAATCAAAACGGGTATACGTACAATTATTTCCTTTGCTTTGTCGAACTGAAATTTGTGCAAGCAAGTGCAAAACTGTTCTAGCATTGGCATCAATTCTTCTTTCATTTTTTGTCGAAAACTGACTTCTTAAAATTGTTGTTTCAAGGAAGCTATAACGACGAAACGAGAAATTTGTTTAGTTTCGCTCGTTTATTTAACTGAATGCAGACGAAACGAGTTGCTAACGAGTAAAGAAAATCGGTCCTTCATTACATTACGAGGTCGATAACAAACCGTTTTATGTAATATAATAATTAAATAATGTACTTAATATAACACGAAATCAATTCAAACATGCATAGGACAAGGATTTTATTTCTGTCATTCACATGCAGTATTTACAAAATACATTACATAATATACAACTGACTTGTTAAAACAGTAGGAAGCTTTTCAAAAATTACTTTATCCAATAAAAATCACATCAGATTGCAATTTAAACAACCAGTCTTCGGTTCCACGATTAAATTTTCTTTTTTCCTCTGAAAAATTGGTTACGTTTAAAATTTGGAACCTGTAATTTTAACAGAAATTCATACGTATTTCCTAATTTCACGAACGAGCGTATAAAAAGCATCGTCGACGCCGATCGCTGTTTTCGCCGATGTTTCGAAAACAGGAATTCCGTACGATTTTGCTAGCAACAGCGCTTCTTTTAAATTCGCTTTATGTTGGCTTTCTGGCAAGTCGATTTTATTGGCACAAACTGAAAATACAAACAAATCCAATTAAAATAGAGTCACCTTTCGTGAACGATCAAATTAAACTGAAATATCTCTCAGTCTTTGGTTGCGGCTAAGTAAAGCAAAAAAAGAAGTGATAAACAGCTTATGAAAGGGATTTTCCACGAAATTGTCGCTTACTAACAATAGGCACGTGTTCATCTTGCTCTTTAACCCGCATTATCTGAAATATATGTAACATTTTTCGGTACTTGTCGAAAAAAGCCGTGACCATTCATTTACCCGTTCCCTGTACAATTCGAACGCATCTTTGTAAGAACGAAAATCGTTCATAGCAAAAATGATCAGAAATCCTTCGCTTGTTCGCATGTAATGATCACCTAAGGCACCGAAATATTCTTCTTGACCGGCAGTATCGAGAATATCTAAGAAACACGTTTCACCATCTAATACGACTTGCTTATTGTACAAATCCTCTGCAAAAAAATGACAATTTGCGTTGCATTTTATGATTCAACAAAAATTTTTAAAAGTTAGGCTGTTACTACCTATCGTCGGATCATGATCTTCGATAAATCTGTAAGTAATTCAACCTATAGTTACAGTTCAATCAAGAAAAGACACATTATATGTCAATCGAATTACTTTTTTGTTATCAGTTGTAGGGTAAGTGCGCTTTTTCCCACACCACCGTCTGTAAGAAATAGATGTTTTATTTTTGGACATCAATAAATGGAAATATTAATTATTACCACCAACCACAACCATTTTATATCGCGTTCCAATTTTATCGTCGTTATTAGATTTGGACCCGGATGGTTTTGAATTAATACTCGTTCCATGCCCTGATGAAGCCATTGTGGTTTAAATTCAATAAAGGAATTAATCAATACTCGATCAGCCGAAAATTCAAACAACAGATTTTGTATACTTATAAGAATTTCAACGACAGCTGACGTGTCGAGTCTTTGCGTAAACGTTTTGGGACGTTTTAGTTTTGCGACGTGAGCAATATCAAACAAAATTCTCACCACTTTTCACATTCGTTGGTGCCAGTTAGTCAACCAACCAGCCGATTCGCAAACGTATTACCGAAACGTCGATTTTTGAAACGTCACGGCACGGAAAAACTAGTTCTAAAACTTTTCGACTCGTAACTTTCTTTCTCACCGCTTCAGAAACATGTAGAAGCTTTTTCATTCAGTTAATTAATTATTTAAAAAACTGTCCTTCAAAAACAAATAAAGAACACGTTAATAGTATTAAAAAAATTGAAACAGAATTTCGAGTTTTTGCATTGTCGTTTGAATTTAATGAAAAGATCGTATCAAAAAAACTTTATCTCAAATTTGTCTCAAAATGATATACAGGTTTTTAGTTTAGTCGTAGTTTAAATAGTAAAAAAACAAGTCGAATTCATGTCTCGTTACAAGTTGAAAACTTGACACGCTTCATTTCTCATCAATTGAACCATATACGACGATCTGAATTCAGGATCACGAATTTTCTCCAAACCTGCAACACGGCTTTCTTTTTCCAATACATCCGGATAATCGTCCAACTTTGCTCCGTAGTAAATCATTGTTATCCCAGCTGCAACGCAAGCAGCGATACACATCGGACATGGTTCCGCACTCGCGTACAAGACGCAGCTTTCCAAATTCGGACGTTTCATTATCGTGCACGCTTTTCGAATCGCGATGATTTCCGCGTGAGCCGTCGGATCGTTTAATTTTATCGTTTCGTTGTGAGCCGAGGCGATTATCTGACTGTAGTTTTTATTATTAGTTTTAACAATGATTGCTCCAAAGGGTAGTCCATCTTTATTTTTCACGGCTAATTTAGCTTCTTCAATAGCGTAATCCATTTCGTTAATCATTTTGCAAGTCACGGTATTGAAAATTCGCACCGAATGAACACCAGTTTTTAGTTTTGCGCGGCATAAAATTTCTACAATGTTTCCCTTATCGCTCGCTTCTAATGCTTTAATTTTGAAATGTAAACGGAACCGTCAATTTCACAATGTGCCTTTAATGTTGAAAATGAAAAATTTTAATACAACAATAGTCTTTTAACAATACAATACAATAGTCTTTTCACGAAATTTCGCGAATCATCGCAAACAAACGATAATTATAGGACCTGTTTTAGTATGTATGTACAAAAAACCAAAGCACAAAAACAGAATGAGATACAAAAAAACTAGTAATCGGCATGATAGCATTCAAGTTGCAAGATGAAGAAGCTGGAGCTTCATTTGGAATGATATTAGTATAATGTTTAATCATAAATTGCAATACATTATTTTCGTTCCAGGAGCCATTTTTGGTGTCAATCAGGCAATAGTTACACAAAAAATCCATTGGAAATTGACTTTTTGGAAACCATGGATCGTCGGTATTATCTCCTGATAAACGTTTGTTAACTTTGTTATGGGCTTTCCACAAATACAAGACGTTGTCAGTTGTGGTTTTAACCAAGCTTTCCATGTTAAAATCGTTTGATGTTGTCATATTTTTGAAATGACGTTGACATTCGTCGCAATTTAAAAAATGTTCTACGAATTCCGAAATAGCCCGAAGTACATACAAGGGATCAAAAATTCCATCTGGAACGAAAACAAAGAATGTCAGTTTCTTCTTCTTCAAAAAAAGATTGAAATATCTTACTGTCGTATTCCAGCAAATATGCATTAACAGTTAAGGCGTGAAAATTTTGCCAAACACCACACGTTTGACCGCGAAATGTGTCAGTTGATCCAACGCAATGTTTCCAATTTGGGACATTTGTACTTCCAAAGAAGATCAATTTTGTCTAAATTTCCAACATTGTCGAGATTGACGTCAAGTTTTAACAACGAAATCTATACCGCTTCAGAGTTGAACTTGTCAGTGATGCTAAGACCATTTGAAGACGGCTTTGAAGCTAATTCTTTCGAGAAATCGTCGAAAAATTTTTTCACTTTTTCACTTTGAACAAGTTTCTATAAAATATAAATGTAGAGCTATTTTCTTGTAGTCTCCGCAGAGTTATCTGTCTATTATACGAAACTACTCCCTACTTGCTGTTGTAGAACCGGAACATTTAACTGACGGAGCTTTTTGACGATTTCATCCGTTTTACCAAAATACTAAACGGTACGGAAAATATTCGTTAGTTTCAGAAGCGAACCTTTCGTAAGACAACCTTTTTCAATACGTCGACGAAACGTTGCAGCGCCTCACGTCTTGCTCCAGAAAGATCGTCCATTTGTTTGAAACTATTGTACAATGAAAGTAACAAATCGGTTTCATGAACGATGTACATAGATCTTAATCTAAAATAAACATAACAGTGATGTTAATCGAATAAACATGAGAAACAACACAATATCTTGAAATTGAAAATGAACAAGTGTTATACTCGTTTGGAGGTGGCTTTTGCTTAGTTGTTTTAGGTCGATCGGTCGGTTCCAAAATTGGAGTATTTGACGTTAGTTCCGCGATATCGTTAATGTTCACCGTACCACCTCTGAAAAACATCGAATAAAATTTATACTAATCAAAAAAGTCTGATTAAATGTACGCTATTTCAGAAATTGGCTGATCGTGATTTCGTTGAAACAAGAAAGTTTTCGGTAACACATCAAGGTTGTAATTTAAATCACGAATTGCAGAACGCTTCGATCGTCGACTTGCCAGTCGGTCAAAAACGGAAACGTTTAGCATAACCTAAAACATTTATATTATAGTTAATTTTAACTTAGAAAGTGAGATTTAATCACTTCCGCTCCAAAAAGTGTTTCAGCGTCGTCTTCAACGACAAGTAGCAGAAAATCGTACTGATTAGAAGGAAACGGGGTCCAAATTTCTGACACACTTCTTACGCTAAAATAGGTACGTTGTTCATCTTTTCAATGTAAAAGCTACAAGTTTGCTAACCTGTCGACGTAAGCAAAGTTTGGCCACGAGGGATATTTGTTGATTTCGTAATCGGACAAAATTTGTTCTATGATCTTCCAAGTAGGCTTGCTATCAAACGAGGATACAACTTTGGCGCTGTTATACGACTCGGAACCGGGTGAAAAGTACTGAAAAACAAAACCATAATAAAACATTCGCTGCAAAAAAACAAACCTAGAAAACTTAAAAGAGTGGTTATTTACTTTAAAAGTAGGAAAATATGTAATCGTGTTGAACTTAAGGCAAAGCTCGCGAGTTTTATCATTGTAATAACAGCTAACAGCACCAATACCGATTACACGATTCCAATCTGAAATGAAATCAGTGTATTTAATTAATTATTACCGGAGATAAAAAACTTTTGTTTCCACTACTTTTCACGACGTGACCAATTTGAACATATTTTGGCGCAAAAGCCTTGCAATGTCCGCAATCGCTATTGTAAAATTCGACGATGTAAGCTTTGTCAGATCGGAAAACCGACGTATTAAAATTCGACGACGATAGTACTTCTATTGGACCCGATTCATCGTACAATGATGATCCACTCTCCGTCGATTTAAGTGCAAACAGAAGTGTTGAGATGAAAGCAAAATTATAACGGTTATTCATTTTGATCCGGAGCTAAAAACCATTCCGGCGATTGCCATACAGCACCAGATCACCACCTAAATTGACGTTTTACAAAGCTAAATCAACAATTTTTTTCTAACGAAATAAATTTCATCAAAGCGAAAGAATTTGTAACACTGAATAAGGGCTCGTGGGTGACGCATTTTGGTCATCGTCTGGAAAAAGCATGCGACATCCAAAGGAGCGTTTGTTGACTAAATATTTTTACAGGTATGTTTCGTTTGCTTTTGTACAAAGTAAACTGTATTTCCTTAAACCAACGAAACGACACAAAAAAGTGTCAAGTAAATTAAAACTTTGAAACATGAAAATGTTTCATATATCAGATATTATTATAGCCCGGCAAAATGTACATGAAAAAATTGGTCCAGAAGCGTCTGAAAATGTAGTCTGGGAGCTTACATTTGCACATCCAACATTCCAACAATATGTTTCATAAAGTTAGCCGAACTACAGCTGAAATCACCGCACCATTTGTCGCCGTTTCAACGAATGCGGCAGTTTTCTATTTCATACTAATTTTTCATACATCTGGTTTTCAAACATTGACAGGCTAAACTATGACGGCGCATCATAAATACGTAAAATGAATTAAAATAGAATGTACATTGTACGATAAATTACAACAGTCGTCACCAATTATAGTCCGCCCACACCCATCTGGCTTGCTACCCTGAGGTCTTCCAAATATATTACGTTGACGTTTTAGAAAATCATCCGAAAGAAAACAAAGTTGGTCACAAAATTGATCTCGGCAAACTTTTCATCATCTAAACGTCCCATTCGAAAAAAGTTTCGTTTATTTTTTGAGTTCTGTTTTTGTAAATAACCTTCACCCTACCCCCCTACCTCCTTTGAACAAAGGTCGAACATCGTATATCCATTTAAAAATCGGCGCAAGTTTTTCGGTTGTGCGGTTCGCATGTTAGAAAAATCGTTTCAACGTTCCATTATGTAAACGAATAAATGTTTTACCGTTTGGTTTTTATGACGATTGGTTTTCGTGGGCCGTTTGAAAAAGTTTACTTTATGTTCGTTTTTCGAGCTGTCTGGTCGTCTCTAAGGCGCTCTTCTCCGATACGTAGCATTCCCCGTACGACCGACAGCTGATCATATTGTTCGCCCTTACGGTAACAAAAGCGAACACGTAACGAATATGTTTCATGATACATTATGCAAGTTTACTGTAACTTTACTGTTGCAACTCGTTTTGCGACCGCATCACGTCGGCTCGTCGCCGGCCAACGATGGTCACGCTTTCCCTGCTACCCTATACGAACCCAGCGACCCGTTAGTACAATTGGACGGTACGAACTTCGACGCGGAGCTTATTCAGTCGCCGGACAAGGCCCATCTGGTAGAGTTTTACATGAGCTGGTGCGGTCACTGTCGGAATTTTGCACCAACTTACGTCAGATTCGCTCGTGATGTTGAAAGTATGTGATGGTTTTTGCTCGTATCCGATCGAAAAGTGGCTACAAATATGTTGCAGGCTGGAATCATGTGGTAAAGATTGCGGCTGTTAACTGCGCGGTTCAATCAAATAGTCGTGTATGCGAAGACAACAATATTCACGACGTACCATCGTTGAAGGTATCGTGATCAAAGTATGCAGCGGATTTTTTGAAATTTCACGTAATGGTTTTTAGTATTATCCACGTTTTTCAACGTCGTACGCCGATTCATCGTTTGTGCAAATGGGACATCAAACAGTTCCAGAAATACGAAGAGCGTTACTGGATTCATTATTGGAGGAATATAAGACAAAAAAGCACCCAACTTGGCCGGCATTTACCGTACTCCCAGAGTATGTTGGGTGGCATTTTTTCAGATCAGACTTGAAGTGATATTTTTTACGGTACAGAAAGTACCTGTAGAAGCCATGCGCGGCACAAACAAGCGCCCTTTTCTCTAAATAAACTTGAAAAACTTAAAACATTTAAAATTTGTGTCTAGGTATCGATGAAGTTTTTGTCAATAAAGTCTCGACAAAGTTTGTTATTTTGTTTGCAGGACTTCGTTAAGAGACGTTTGGAGTTTCGTGCCCAGCGATCAAGATTATTTGGCCCTCATAGTTGAATCCGACAGCGACAACGTTTCTGGCGCTGAAGTACGTTTAAAAGTAGTTTTTATTATCGTCTCATTTGTCATTGAAATTTTATGTGAATAGATACAAAAAATCCTTTCACCCTCTCATTAGTAGTAACGCGATTTAACCTTGAACAAGTTTTATTTTTGCTTGTTTTTTTCTTCCACTTATATCTTAAAATGTTCTCAGAAATACGTACTTCATATTCAATTTAACCATCCGACTCAATAATTTTTATCTATTTATTGACGTAGTCTGGAGAGCGTAAAAACCGGACTCGTCTACAAACTACCTATTTGTTCGAATTGAGAAAAAATAGTTTTCTCTCTTTGGTTTTATTAATTTTAATGTTGTGTTCGAAAAAATCGAATGTTTCTCGAATACTAGTTTTACGAGCAGTCGTCGTTTAGTCATCCGATAAATTGTGGAGGATGAATGATACAAATCTATACACATAAAAGTTATTTCGATCTACTTTTGTAATTTGTAATTTGATTGAAATGTAGAGCAATATTAAAAACAACACTAGTTTTCTGTAAATAACTGCATCTAAAAATCGAAAATTTTGATGATATTTTCAGCAAAAACCGTTATGTCAAAACGAGTACCTAGTTTCTGTCTTTTGTCAGCTTTTGTTGGACATGTCATCGCTAAAATGGATAAGCGTCCGTCGTGTTAAAATACAGAATCAGGTTGTCGAACATTTGGGCATCATGGAACTTCCAACCATGATTGCGTTTAAGCGAAACGTAAAGGAACCCATCTACAGATCAGAGTAAACAAAAAGTTGAAATGCATTTCATTTCGAACACTTTTTAACATTTTTCTTGTTTGCTCAGAATGAGAAGATCGGTTTTAACCGAAGTTTTAAAATTAGGTCCTACGGGTGGACAAACTTTGGCGTTTTTGCTTTCAACAATGGCGCCAACGACGTCGCTTCCTCCGACAACAACAGCTCTAAGCAAAGAAATGTAAAAACTTGTTTCTTGAAAAACGAAAAAAAAACAACCGTTTTACCATAACGAATTATTATTACAGGCTGATTTCAAAGTTTTACGTTAGCGAAACGGACTTATTGTTATCCGTTTGGTTTGCTTTGGATACCGAAATAACATTTAACACAGATGAAATATCTGCTGGCAATTTTACAAATCTGAAAAATTTCGTCCACGTTTTAAAAAGAGTTTGCACCAACATTTTTAACATGATTTCATGAAAATTTTATTGTTGTATCGTTTCTTTTAGTACTTTCCACAATCTAGAAGCGTTCGAGACAGTTTGAGCATGTTAAACTTATCACATCCTCAAGTATGTGCCTGATTTGATTTCTTAAATCATCGGTCGTATTCGTTTCCCACATATGTTCTGTTTCAGCAAACGTATTCAAGGAGCGAAAATGCAAGAAAACTGTTTGCTGAATTATACGACACATTGAATACCAAAACCGATAATTCAATTACTGGAAAAGACTTTAAACAATTGTTTCAAACTTTAGAGGTGCATTTTTTATTCCTAACTTTTTTTACTTTATAAGTCGAAACAACTTTTAATAGGCGAAACACAGTTTTCCTTTTCCTAAAAACGCTGATTGGCAACATTGCAAAGGGTCTGACAGTAAATTTCGAGGATATACTTGCGGTTTGTGGTCGAATTTTCATGCGCTGACCGTAAATGCTTTTCTTGAAGACGGTTTTAGTACGTTTCGTATTGATTACGACAAAATACTTTCTAACAATTTGAATCATATTTCGAATTTTGAACAGAACCAAATTACGATCCATTTACAGTTCTGAAAGCCATCAAAGGTTACGTAGAAAGTTTTTTCGGTTGTACCGAATGCGCTGAACATTTCATTCTTATGGTTACAAATGAATTGCCGATGGAAGAATGGGTACCAATGATGAAAAGTTGACCCTAATTTTTGTTTCTAAACGATTGTGTTTTTATTTCAGGTGCATTATGCAAGCGATACTGTTATGTATTTGTGGCGAGCTCACAATCACGTGAATAAACGATTAGCTGGCGATAACACGGAAGATCCGACGTTCCCTAAGCGCCAATTTCCCTCATCTTTTCTTTGCGACAGTTGTCAAGACGAGAACGGCGCATGGGACAGTCGTACAGTTTTGCGTTTTATGTTAAAATATTACACTAATATTCGGCCACACATTGAAATGTCCAACGATAATGTAAATTCACACAATGTTTTTAACAATACACTTCGTGCGATAAATTAGAACGCATTTCTATTTTTTTGTTTGTTGTTCTGATTTTGTGTCGTTTTTCGGTGAAACGGGATTGTTTTTCAACCGTTATTTTAACTAGAAGGAGATGTTGCGTAGAGATGAATTTTATGTGTTTTATCAGAGATAGTATTTGCGTTTAGCTTCAAACATGGAATCTCGTCAATTCATTTGCATTTTAACATTTCTTGATTTCTTCTTCTTTTTATTATTAGCCATACGACTTTTTCTTGTCAGACATTTTGACGTTAATTACTATTACAAATGAAATAAATTAACGTATTCAATCTTTGTCCAATCCCAATTGACAATTCAAAAATTGGTTATGTGCGAATTCCTCAATTATGTGCGAATTGAACTCTTGTCTTAAAATGTTTGCTTTTTCACTGGTGAAAACAAAAAATAACCTACTTTTGTTTGAAGATGGATTATGAAACGACCAATGACCCAGACGCGCTGAACACTTTAGGCAAACAACTTTAATGTCTTCCAGACAAAGTTCACTCAACAGAAAGGTTGCCATTCCAATTTTTAACCAGTACAAAAGTGTGATAGTTTTCTTTCCCGATTTTTACAAAATGAATGCAAAATTTTTGTCTTATTTTTCGTTTCCAAGAGTAAATCCGTCTCAACTTCTCCATAGCAGACAATTTAGTCTGAGTTTGGTAAGCGACCAAACTGTAAATTTAATCAATTCCAGCTTGAACAGCTCATTTTGCAGTCCCTCTTTGATCCGAAAGATGATTCTAAATTGGCTGCAAAAGACAAAACTCATGCGGGAATTCCGATCGGGAGGGCAAGTCGTCGAGATAATTTTGAGTATCTATGTAGTCTAGCTGCAGTGAAACCCAGAGTTGGATTCATTGGCGGCGGCAACATGGCTCAAGCTTTGGCTTCCGGTTTTTTATCAACAGGTTGTTATTTGTGAAGCCAGACCATACAAATAAACGTTTTATATATAAAAATCTTCAGGACTGATACTAAAGGATAATATTGTGGCTGCAGACCCCGATCCAGTTGCTAGAAAGTTTTGGAATGTAAAAAACTTATTACAATGTGATATATACGGATATTGTCACAAGTGATTTATAAACAGAATTTGGACTTTAAAACGTTTCAAAACTCAAATGCTTTGCTGGATTCGTGTTCCGATAGTATCCTTGTGTTAGCCGTAAAACCGACATCGCTTCCACAATTATTCAAAGATATGCAAAGTCGAGTGTCGCAAATACAAATCGGTCTCCTAGTTTCGGTTTGCGCAGGTGCAACGTTGAAAAGTTTAGAGAAAAACGTAAGTTTGCGTAAACGAACAATTATTCATGGTTAAAAAACGTTCAATAGTTCGTTTTATAGTTCATTTCTTTTGGTAAAAAATTACCAATCATCAGAGTAATGCCTAACACACCAGCATTGATCAAATGCGGCGCAGCTGTTTTTTCCGTCGGCGAACATTGCAATGAGGCGCATGCAAAAGTTGTACATGCATTGATGGAAACCGTGGGCACATGCCACCAACTTCCTGAAAAAATGATCGACGCCGTAACTGGTCTTTCCGCTTCTGGCCCAGCCTATGTAAATAAGTCAGCTAAGCTATCTCGTTTTCTAACTTTTTTTGATGGTGTTACAGCGGAGCGGTATGAACCAAACAATTACAAGAAGTTTTTCAGATTTATACAGTTGTTGACGCTATGTCTGACGGTGGTGTGAAAATGGGACTTCCGAGACAGTTAGCGACACATTTAGCTGCGCAAACAGTTATGGTAACAGTTTTAGAAATTGGAAACAATTTCGCGTAAGTTTGATCGACGTACACGACACATTTGTTGCATGCAGGGCGCTGCGCAGATGATATTAAAAAATGACAAACATCCGGGCGATTTAAAAAATCAAGTATGTTCGCCCGGTGGCACGACGATTGCAGGAATCCACGTTTTGGAAGAAGCTGGAATCAGAGCTGCTTTTATCTCTGCCGTTGAAAAAGGAACCCTGAGAGCGAAAGAACTAGGGCAAGAATGATTTCAAGAAAGATTGGATACATCTCGTTTATGTATTGCAAAAATGTCTAACAATTGCAAAATTAACTGCATATTTTTTCCAACATTTATTAAAGAAATTTCATCCGTTTCTTAATATACAAATGTCATTTTACAAGACAATTAAAGCAGTTTTGGTTTCAGACCTTTTTCGAAGCTACAAATCGCATATTTTATTATATAGTAGCATTGTACCCAACAGATGTTCGTCTTGAGCATCTAGAAAAACATCTTTTTGCATTTGAATTGAATATTTTTATATTTTATATTTTTATAATTAATATATTTTCAAGCCAATTTTCCGTCACGCCTGTTTGCCTACAGAGCATATTTTATTTTTGACAAATTTATTGCACCGGATAGTCGTGTTATTTAAAAGTGCCTTTCGATAATCTAATCTTTACTAATTAAAATTCGTTGCAAAAGATGACACAATTCGCAAAGCTGCTACACACCGTTTGAATAAAGCTGCAGGAAATTCAATCGGGCCCTCGGGATCATTCGAAATAAGCGATTATTTCTATAAATAGTTATTTCTACATTCGAAGAGAATTTGCCGATGATTAGCTTGTGTCAAGGTGCTACCAAAATAAGAGATCGACTTGCCTGGCGGCGGTGCCCAACTGGATGGCAGAGGTGGGAAATCGTCTGCCCTATTGGTCGAGACGAGTTCGTTGCCCCTGAAGATATGCATCTCCATTTGCTCTTCCACCGTGCCATCACGTTGGAAAGTGTCGTGCGCATCCTTGTAAAAGAACAATGTCCTGCTGTCCGACATGGACATTGGACTTCGAATACCCCGGAGTTTGAACAACAGGTGCTCGTATGGAGTTAAGTGGCGATCACGACCACGTTTCTGGCGATTATCGGAATAGTCGGAGCCACTATTGTAGCCTCCAGATCTATCTCCCGAAGGATATCGCATGTGAGCCAATGCCTTGTGTAGACCTTTCAGGATCAACGGCGGTCTTTGACCGGCGCTGTCCGATCGGTACATTGCTGGGCGGATAAACCTTCGGCGGCTTATTTTTCTTTTTCGTCTTGTCTATTAACGCAGACGAATCGAATTGGCTGAGGCGAAACCATCGGTGGGCGTTCGGACTTTAATCATATCGAGACATCTTGATGATAACGCCTTTTAAGGGAGCTGGGCAGACGTAATCTGGTTGCATGTGCAACCTCGAGCTCACGAGAAAGTCCTATTAAAATGAACTGGGTACTCTAATGTGGATTTCCAGCCATGATAATTTGAATCACGCAGATTTCTCGGCTTCCAATTGTTTCCGTGTTCGAGAATACGATCCACGTTGTCAGGAAGATAATTAAGTCCGGCAAGTCGCAACTTGCGAGCGTGCAGTTCCGGAAGCTTCTTCTCCTTCACCTTCCCGTTGGAAGCCACCCAAGCGCGGCCCGCCCCGGGCCCAGCATGTTCGGGGCTAGTCAGGGTATCACCTCTTAGTGGGGTCCACATGATTCCGAAGGATTCTCTCAATAAAGGAATCCATCTAGGAGGGGAGGAGTGTAAGCATGTAAGCCAATAGTCAAATGCTTACTACTGTACTCTACAGTACTCTACAGTACTACAACTAAATCGATTGCTTTACTAAAAGTAATCTACAACTACAGTGATTGCTTTAATATAAGTGATCAAACTATACGTGCATTAAAATCGTACGTATACGTTTTGTGCTCTATAGTTCACTGGAACGAACATATTTGTAGTTAGCAAGTAGCCGTTCGAGCACGGTGTAAAATCGTAAATACTGTATAACATTTTACGCTCGTGAAAGTTAGCTCCAACGGCATTTTCAGTAGCAAAATGTTCGTTCGAGCACGAGTGTTTGTTATAAATACACTCGTTCGTTTGCCTTTTGGATAACGAAACGAAGAACATCTATTTCGGGGAAAAGACCCTTTCCACCGAATCAACCCACCAAGCGTCAACAATCGGGCCGTTACGAATTCCACCGCCGGCTCGATTGTTGTCTACGATCATAGAGGCGTTTTACACCTTTTCTTTGTTTGTAAATATTATATAAACTATTGACACGGCTCCTTCAATGTAAACAGGACCTAAGTGTCGCTGTTCACCTGGATAGTTATCTATGATGGTAATGGTAGCATTGTTTTTTTTTTGTTAGACATACAGTATTTGCCGTAAAAAGAAGTGAACGACAATTTTATGTGAATAAAACATGAAGTTACGAGTAACTTGTGCGCCGGTAAAACGCGGGCACAGCAAAACACAAGACAAGCAGAGAGTAGTAGATTTACTCACCTGCAAAACAAGATAAGAAATAAAGTAAGCCGCGTCAATAGTTTATATATCATTTACAAACAAAGAAAAGGTGGAATTCATAACTTAGCACATTCGTGCTTGAACGAACATTTTGCTACTGAAATGCCGTTGGAGCTAACTTTCACGAGGGTAAAATGTTATATTTACGATTTTACACCGTGCTCGAACGGCTACTTGCTAATTACAAATATGTTCGTTCGAGTGAACTATAAAGCACAAAATGTACTGTATACATACGATTTTAATGCACATATAGTTTGATCACTTATATTAAAGCAATCACTTTAGTTGTAACGTTAGATTACTTTTAGTAAAGCAATCGATTTGGTTGTAGTACTGTAGAGTAATGTAGATTACTGCAGAGTACAGTAGTAAGCATTTGACTATTGGCGTATGCTTACACCAATTCGATGTCCGAAAACGGAATACAAAGAGACCGATATAGAAATTTGGAGAAACTCGGCGATAGTAATTTTGGCGAAGTCAGTACGTTTAATTTCCGAAAATACATTCGTGGCGATGAAAACATTGAAACAAACCGTTAATCAAGCGGCCAGACGTAGTGTCGAAAAAAAAGTTGCAATGATTAAACCTATGCATCGCGAAGGCGTCGTTAATTTTATCAGTACTGTGACAATGGAAACGAGCAAGTGACCGAAAGAGACTATATATACATATATCCCCTTTAATACAAATTAGAATTCTAAATTAAGTCAATTGCAAAATTAGCTGCATATTTTGTACTAACATTTATTAAATAGGAGTTTCATCCGTTTCTTACATATATAGTACATGTCGTTTTACAAAACAAATTAACGTGCAACAGAACACAAATATTATCTTCTCGAGCTTAAATCAAAAAATGGAATGTCTTCATCGGGATCGTAATCGTTTCTTTTTATAACGCCGTCATTCGGATTTGTGTCCAAACTGAAATGAACGACGTGTCGATGTTCGTGATTTTCGTTAATTCCATGATTTTCGTTATGTTCTGTATTCTCCTCGGTAGTCGGCTGGCGCGTTGTGTTTTGCGCCGTCGACGCGGCACTTTCTCGCTCTTCTTTAATCATTGTCATCGACGGTAAATTCGCCATCATACCCAAGCCTAACGGCAGTAGAGCACTTTGAATCAATTGCGGACGCACCGATAATCTATTGTTTGACGGTCGTTTTCTCAAACTTGCCAAATGCCGCAAGTTTCTCGTCAGACCTTGAACGCCTTCGTTACTCAAATTTTTATCCATGACATAATGTACCTGCGGAACAAATGCATTATATAACGTCTTTTATCGTTTTCAGACTGTTAACTATACCTTTTTATGAGGCGGGGTCAACAGCATATCTTGAAACGCCAGCAGATCTTCTGGCGTATCCAGTTTTAAGGTGGGCAGTTTTGGTTTCAGGGCTTTTATTGCTGCTTCGCGTCTTTCTTTTTGTGAAGCTATAAATCGCACATTTAGACCTTTTTCGAAACTATTTTTTGTTGAATAATACCCAAGAGATGTTCGTCTTGAGCATCTAGCACCATGTCGCCACAAGTAACCGAAACAGCGGCGCTAAAATAACGTTATTATTTTCTTATTAGTTTGTTGAAAAGTGTGCAAAGTTGTTTGTCAAAGTTTTACGCGTCAAAAAGTTCTAATTCGTTCCAAAGAGCAGCTTGTTTAGGTATGCTAACATCGGAAGCGATCCTTTGAAGTTGAGATCTGTGCAAAAACGTATTTCAATTGAGTTTTCTTTTATTTTCAAAGAAAACTGATTTGTTTTTTTTTGTTTTATACTGCATTGAAACTTCTTGGTATGTTGCCACGAGACTGCCACCTTTTTTATGAGGAAATTTTTGCACCAAGGGCCGCAAAAACTTTTGACTAAGGTATTTCGAAACGACCTAAAAGGCGATCCGAAAAAAACCGAGTTTATATAAAATAAATGAAGAGGAAAAATGAAAGAAAAATGATTATGTACCGTCCAGTAATTGGCACCCCTGTGGCCGATTATTTCCTCTACACCAGCCATAGTATTTTCCAACATCTAACAAAATAAGTTGTTATTACAATGATGTACTTCATTTAGTCATTCTAAAAAATCATTTACCGCTCGATTTATTTCTCGACACAGACTCGTATCCTTGGCTTGAAGTTGAATTCTAATTAGTTTCACCAAGGGTTTTATTGTGATTCCCTGAATTGTGATATGGGAAAGCTCTTTTGTATGTTTCTACTTAATTAACATCTCGCGAATTCGCACAATTTTTCTCCTTACTTGCACGAAAACAGTGAAAAATATAATTAAATACGAAGTTGTAAGTAAAATATGTTTCGTTTTTATTTCCCTTTCGTCGTTTTTATTAATTTCCCACATGAATGCCAAGGAAAATGTCACAGCACCTCGAAGACCCCCGTATCCCTGTAAAAGATAAAAAGCTTCTTTTTTACATTATATTAAATTTACAAAGGTCAAAGTCTTTTACAACAATGAGCTGTTCGTGTTTTGTAACTTCTCTGACACCCATCAAAAAGTGGTTCACAAAATATGCCAAAAAAAATACAACTAAAATCAGAGAATATGATTAAGAGAAGTCTCTTGGAGCCAAAGTTGGTTACAGACCTGAGAAACGAGTCACGATACAAAGAACCAAAGCAGGTAACGCAAAGCCGACATTAAAATCCTTCCAAATATTGTACTGTGTCACAAGCATGACCCCCAAAATGACAAATATAAGTGATTCCGTAACACCACTGAAAAGAAAACGTGTTAATTGTGGTTTCGCAATTTGTTTTCCACTGTTTGAGCTGGGGACATAATTTACATGATCAAAACTTGTTCGCTGTATTTTTAGAAATTAATAGCTCGAGGATAATTTATGGAAAAATTACTATTGAAATTTATATTTACGGGTAACAAAATATATCACCTGGCAACTTTGCTGAAGTAATGAATCGAAATATAAGATTTCGATGATATATTTTCAACTGCGTAATGAGATTGCATGATTCCGCAACAAATAATGCTAAAAAGAAAAACGCGTTTTCCCTTTCAACGAAACCGGCTGAAGTGCGTTTTTGATAAATACCTTATAATACCTGAAAAATGAACCATTTCAGCCATTAAATATGAAAGATAGGCCAATCCGAACAGTAAAATTGGTTCCACAACTGAAATCAAAATAAACGTTTTATTTATCTATTTCGAGTGCGTTTCGTGGTTTATTAATTCAAAAACGGTATCAAAAAGAAATTCAAAGTTAATTGATTGCCGTCAAAATATATCAATTTGTCTCCCAAATTAACGACAGAGCCTTTGAAGGAAAAGAGATTATTAATATACAATACTGTCAAATTTCTGTATTTAGAGCGTATTTTGTTGAATTGTGTTTCTCGTTTCTAAGAAAATATTTCAGTGAAATTGAAATAGTATCTTCATTAGCTACTTTTAAGTGCTTCAAACTGCTTCGAAAAAACTAATGAAATAAAATTGATTTTCAAAAAAGGGTCGCAATTTCCTCTACGTGACACCGAAATAGGTAAAAAAAAAATGTATTTGCATGAAAGACTGATTAAGTGAACAGCGAAAAAAAATTCTTTCAAAGTTCAGTGCTATTCGAGAATTTTTTTTCACATTTTTCACCTGGGACAGTTTCATAAATAGAAACCACTCGGGAATTTAGAATTAAGTGAATTGAATTTGCGAAGCAAAGTTTTCAAATATGAAATTATTATTGCACGTACCACGAACTTTACTGGTGTATTTTGTGATGAACGCTGTAAGGAACCCGAAAAATAAACCGATCGCAATTCCGCCAAAGCTAACGCACAAAAATGCTGCGATACCCAACGTAAACTCTCGGATTGTAATTCTTGGGATTTTGGTAAACGCTACCATCATATTGTAAACGACTACAGTAACGGCGTCTGAGAAACAAAAAATGGCGTCGAATTGGTTTCCAGGCAGAGTAATTTCATTACCGTTAAACAATGATTCACCAAACACCATGAAATACAACATTTTATTGACACCGACTTCTTGAAATATTGCTAAAACCTGAAATCAAAATAAAGTTGTATGTAGGTAACCTGTTTCATTACAAGGTCTTCGAAATATTTACTGCAACTGGATCAACGGCTGATACCAAAGCACTAAAAATCAAGCATTCCAGTAACCCAATGGAACTGAAAAAGCCAATGAAAGACAGAGCGTATAGACACGGACCAATAATAAAAATATTTAAAATTGTTCCCTGTAAAACAAAAAGGCGCAGATAAAACTGCTTCATATAGGGCTTAATTAAATCAAATATACATACCACAACTGCGTACAGAAGAATAATTCCTAAATTTTCTACAAAAGCCCTGTCCCTCAGTGAATAAGCCGATTCTAAAATTATTCTGAAAAAAGAAAATTTGATTTTCATTCAAGCTAATTGAGCTTGCAATCCGACAATATTATATTTCGAGTAAAAAAAGGGTTTTTACGGCGGCAGAAGGAACAGAAAAAACGTCTGTGAATCGAATTGCAGAAATTTCAATTGAGCTTCAGCTTTTTCAATCAAAAACAACAAACCCATGAAGCACCCAATAATTATCAAAATGCTATAACGAAGTCACACCAATTACAATGTAACTGAGCAAAAAAACGTAACGCAATAATTATATTAGCTACCATGATTCAGGAACAATCTTCGAAAACTTGTGTGCATGGTGGAAGACTAAAATTTGAAGACAACGTCAGATCTGTTCTATAAACTTTTCGGGGGAAAATATCGTAAAAAAAGAACAAAATATTACCGATTTTAAAAATTGCTATGCAAATAATGAAAACAGTAATGATAAATGGTTGTTGAACGTATTCAAATTTCCACAAAGCAACGTGAATATCGTATTCCTCCTGATGACTTTGGTTTCTACTTTGAGAATAACCATGTGAAGATTGAGTCTGGTTAACAGGGTCTGGTCGAAAGTCATGGCTTTCATTTTCGGAACCCAATATCGTCATTTTGCGAAGTTATTACTATCCACGACAATACCAGTCGTTAGAACTAAAAATATTCCCAATTTCATAAGAAAACTGCAAGAAAGTAAACAAGTAAAACGATTCTTCTTCAACATTTCAAATAATGAACGTGACAAAACAGAATTCTAAAAACAATTGATTCTAAAGACACAGAGTCAAGAAGCAGGGAATATTTCTCCAGTGAACTCGACCGACACCTCACTGTATAAAGAAAAAAAAATTGACTCTTAGTAGGAAGCAGTTGCTGCGGAACCCGAGGAGACCCGTAAAACGATTTTCAATAAAAAAAAAATAATTTATCACGCGCAAACAAAGTTGAAATTCTCACAAAACATGTTTATTTAGATCTCGGATCGAAACTACGCTCATGGTTCACTCTAACGACAAACGCTTCTCCTTGCACAATAATCTTTGATTAGTCTGTTTCCTTGTCTAGAATATTCGAAAAAATACAAGGAAGAAAACGTCATGAAAGATTAACCTTCCTTGAGCTGAACAAATTCGATGATTTCTGGGTAATTAGTAACACAAACAAACCTTTGTCGGCATCAACAACAACAACTCCAAAATCATCACTTAATTCGGTAGTTGACGAATGTTCTCCAAAATATTGAACAACCAAATCCGCCAAAGAAAAGTGAATTTTTTTTCGATGGAAAAAGAAATTTGTGCTACGCTTTTATTCGTTAAATATTTTATTTATCAACCGCCTCTGTTTACCCTTATCGAATGACAACGACGATGATTCGTCGACGTTTGTGAAACGCAAAAGTTCCCCATTGATTTTCCCTCTTTCTCCGAACTAAAACCAATTTATACGCGTTTTTCGTTGAGAAAATTTGAAAAAAGTCAATTTCTCCTTCGCAAGCTTAAACCTTTAACGTACATACGTGCTAATGAACTATTATAATAACGAAAAAACTATTCGTACACAGCTTATTTTTGTTTCGATTCAATGAAAACCAAACTGATCGCTTTAGCAAGCAATTAAACGGAAATAATTTTTACGAGAGGCGATGAAGGGACTAATTGGATGGTAAAGTCACTCAATTCGACAAGCCAAAGCAAATTTTATTCAGTTCATTAAATTGAAACAGAACCTCGTTTATATTTGAACGGTTTCAGTTGCAAAACCGTCAAAAATTTTGACGTTTGCTATTTTTGTACTTTCTGTTTTATTTCGAAAGTAAATGGAAAAAACCTTTTAAAACTACTTTAATGAAATCGAAACAAAACAAACAAGCTCAGTGGATATTAAATATCTTATTTATAAAACGTGAATGAATTTGAATTTGAATGAAAAATGAATTTGTACGATAACAAGTTGTTCGTTGTGTAACGAAGTTACATTACTAAATGGAATTTGTACATTTATAGACAATGAATCACCTTTGTTTACATTCTTCGAAGTATTATTCATATTATTTACATTCTTTGTAAATGAATCATTTTGTTTACATTCTTTATTATGTTTACATTCTATTATAGTTTGTTTACATTCCTCAAAATACTTATATAGAGATGTCCTTTTTCCAGAAAGGTCAGCTTGTATTTCAAAAGTGTTGAAGTAATATTGCTTGCTTTTAAATAAAGAAATATCTATACAGTGTTCCTAAGTTTACCTTTAACACTATACGAGCCTATCACAAGCAACCTCACATATATTCTAAGAGTAGCGTTGCAAAAGTGGCTAGCTTTTAGAGGATCAAATTTGAAATCTACTGATCTGCATTCAGTGTTCGTTATCCATCACGGGTGATAAATTCAACAGTAAACCATTAACTTCACCGTACAATCAATATCAAGCTATTGAAGCAGCCGCAGGAGAGTCAGTTGCTCAAGGTACAAGCAGAAGGACAGCTAGGGCTACAAAAAAGGAATCGGTCACCCAAGAATCAAGCACAAGCACAGCGAGAGCGGGTACTAGTTACGGTACTGCCCCAGAACGAAGTGGTCAACAGTATCGCTATTGGCAGCCTGACCTTACACCAGTAATATTAACACCCGCCCGTCTTCTAGAATCTGCGTCAGCACTAGACGAATCATTGGACGTATTTTTCGAAACCGAAGCTGAACGTTCATTATTTCGTCTATCATAACCCGTTACCAGAAGAGGAAGAACTAAGTGAAGAACAAATTGCCGAAGCCAAAAATCAGGTCAACCATAATCTCGAAAACAACCAGGACGCACAAATCCCACCAATAATTAACCAATCAGTTGCACTAGTCTTTATTGACCAACCTGACATCCTTGTTGCTGATAATATTTTGAATTTGCCTGACGATTACCCACCAGATAACAATTTTATAATGAACGGACAACAGGCCCAAGATATCCAGGACCTTTACAAAGAACTGTGGACCGTATAAACAATATGCATAATGGCCGACCTGTCAATTTTGGTGTTGGCACCTTGTCAAGCTTTAATGGTGATCCACACGATGTGACCGATTTCCAAGTATGCAACTTTGGTCGGCGCTGATAATATTGACCGTAAAATCGCATTACTAGCATGGTATCTAAAAGGTACCGCTCTAGAAACCTTGCACGAGACTGAGGCATTGCCAGCTGTGGCCGGTGGAGCACAATATGTCCAAGGTCAGAATCGACCAGCTGATTGGAATGCATGGAATGCTGCACTATTAGCACGGTTCCCTGATAATCGGAACATTGATGTAAAAATCGAAAACCTCATTTCACGAAGCCAAGGAATCGGAGAATCAGTAGCAGCCTATGCAGCCGATACCCGACAGTTAGCTAAACGAGCCATCCCTGGGTGGAACGGCCGGGATGTGGATGAAAACTTAGTTAAAAATCATTTCATCACACGGTTAAATCCTGTAATCCGCAGGTGGGTCCAGCAAAGTGCCCCAAATCATTTCGAAGCAGCTGTTGAATCTGCCCAAACACAAGAAGAAAGAGAAAAACAATGCTTTGGATCAGTTAATCCAACGGCTATAGCTATGGTAGCGCTTGCTTCACAAAATCCAAATTTAGCCAATGTTGTCGAGAAGTTGAGCTTTTTAAGCCTTGATAAGACAATGAATAATAACCAGAATAATGGAACACATTTCATTCAAAGAAATAAGAAAGGATTCAATGAACGTTGGCTGAACTATGGACGAGAGACACATCCTCACGCGCGCGCCAAAACAATAACAACAGTTAATGGACGTTTTTCTGGACGCACATATGATGGTCAAATTGTCTGCACGTTTTGTGGTCGGCGAGGACACTATCGTACGACATGTAGATCGGATCCAAACAACAATTTCCACAATAGAAATTACAACAATAACAACAGTAACAATCAGAAATTTCCGCAACACTCCGAGGTAACTCGAAGTCGCGATCGAGGATACCCACGAGGGACATCAGTGTCGAGAAACCTTGGTGCACCTGTGGTTACTGGCAATGGGCGCCCTGTTCAGACCAATGCCAGAACCATCCAAAGCCAACAACAAATGCCAGAGGATGATGAACAGCCTTGGTTTGCAGAAAGCATTAATACACCAAATGCAAATAATTATGAATATGATTTTTTAAATTGTGACGATGCAAGCCTCGCGGAATGTTTTCCGAGTGTGGAATTACCCTCTGTCCATGGATAAATGGTTCATTCAATTTCTCCAGAAATTAAGAGTCCGGACTATTCAACTAATGATCCCAAAGAACCACATTCATGCGTGTCGGAACAAATGTCACAAAGAAGGAAGAACAGTTGGGTGAAGGAAAATTTTCCGACGCAAGTGCCAAATGGGAAGACGGTGATGTTCTTATAATTAACGACGGAATTCCCGAAACATTAGATTATCCCGATGTCGCTGAAACAACCAGCACACGGGATGCCCTATTTGACAAGAGTAAAGAAAAATTGGCCAACAATAAGAGTACACTGCAAAAAATTCTGTTGTTTCAACCCAATTTTTTTGTGGTAACTGTGTGACATGCCCAAAATCCAAAAAAAATTTGATTGGATTTTGGGCATGTCACACAGTTACCACAAAAAAATTGAGTTGAAACAACGGAATTTTTTGTAGTGTAATTGCCACCGTGATAAAATATCAAGCAAATTTAATTCCACCCTAGAAAAAATAAAAGTAAAAAGAAATATTATCGAGATCCCCATCATGACAGTGACAGTGATGCCTGGCCGAGAGGTCTTTCGCCAGAAGTTCAATCGTCGCGGTATTATTACCCCTGAGAAAGTAAAACTCGGAAACCCAGACCGTTAATTGAACCTTCCAGTTGGGGAAATCGACCACTTCGTAGCACAGATCAATTCAGAACCCGCCGTGAATGGGAAAACAGAAAATATTTCAGTAACAAACTAAATATATTCCGAAAGAAGATGCGATGCAAACAATGCATCATCAAACATTCGATTTGAGAAACAGTTCATAGATAAATATTTGCCTGTCATTATTTCGACAATATTACTCGTGCTACAATCCATGACACCAAAAGCCTATCACAAGTAACCTCACATGTATTCTAAGAGTGGCGTTGCAGTTGACAGAATTCGTACAGTACCAAATACAAACTTTAGGATCGTCGTGACTATCTCTTTTTAGTCTCGATGAGGTTAGATTTCTTTTCTATTCAGAGATTTCGGAGAAAGGGTTTAACAGTCAATTTTAGGCTCAACTTTACTCGAACACGGACAGTTTCTAACTTGAGAAGAGAAAAAACTGTTTTCATTCTGTATTCTACTTTTAGCGAGTGCGAAGAATGTTAACGATACTAATATTGTTTCATGATGTTAAAGGTTTCGTGGCAATGATCGTGTACTGTATTTTCTCATGAATAACCCCCCCTCAGAAATACCCCCTTTTTATAACCCATGGGGTCGGACCCATTCGAAATAAAATACCCCCCCCTCAAAAATACCCGCTCCTTTTTTGAAGCTTTTTGCGCTACAAACTAGCAAAGAATTTTTTTTATTTTTCAAAAAAGGATGTTAGAATGAGTATCTGCTGAATTTTATTAGAAAATGGTGATTTACAGAGCAAAACCAGTCGAAAATGCATTAGAAAAGGCTTGTTGTTCGAAAATTTTCAGCAAATTTTGGTCATTATTATTGATGTTAGTGACTTTGAAGGAGTTGAAATAGAACAACCCACCCCCCCCCCCCCTCGAAAATATCCTCTGGTCAGACCCATTCGGGGTTATTTTCGAATAAATACGGTAATCGTTATTTATTGTTATTTATTTTTGACAAATAATCGCACAAAGAATAAATTGTAGTTTCCTGACCAGGGAAATTGCAGGTTATACTCTTAAATCTATTGTCCTTTTCACTGTTTATGGAGAGTAGGAAGCAATTCCCCCCCCCCCATTTGTCAGTGTTTTTTGGTAAATTTGACATTGTTTGATAAAAAAAATTAGAAATTTATTTACTGCCTTTTTTAGAAACATGATTGTAAAGAATTAGGTAGCTGGATAATTAATTTTGTTTGCATTTTAAAACAACTAATTGAGCACATTTTTGAAATACAGAACGTTCGTTTCTACAAAAAGTATCAGTTTCGAGGTGAACAAAAAAAATAACACGTTCACATTTACGGCAAATGTGTATATGAAACGTCATTTCGAAAATGTACCCGAATCGTCTTGCAATTGCCTTGTAAACAGCCAAAACGAGTTTCGTTTTGATTTTGGCTCTGTTTCAAGGTTAATCGGCGTATTTCTCAGTTAAAATTGTATGTGTAAATTTTTTTCGGCGACAATTTTATAAATAAATGTCGTCTACGATTTCGTCTCATTCGAGTGCCGACGGATTACATAAACAGCGCAGATTTATTTCCGCCGTCGGTAAACCGGGTTTGGCTCGTCAAGCGAGGGAAGCAGTTGCTCAAGCGGTTCGATTGAATTCCGTACAATCTACTGCCAATGTAAAAAATGTTGCATTTTTCTGCCTTAACTGGGTTTACAATTCATATTTTTGTTTCAGAAGAAAAGTACGCTCGTTCCGCCCTTGGACTACGAAAATTTCATCGTTAAAAATCGTACGCCGTTAGAAAATGATGCTTTGCGAGACGTTTTATTTTTCCCACGAGATGACCTCACAGTAAACTAAAACAGAGAACAGTAAACAGTACACAGGATTGATACAATTTCTGATTCAGGAAACGTCCCAACAGCAACAAATACGAACGACAGTTAGCAGCGTTACATCGAAACACTTCGACGATGCGCAGTCGTCGTTGTTCGCTCAAGAATGCTTAAAAACGTACACAACGGATTGGCATCTGGTTCATTTTAATTACGATCTGTATGGAACGGATTTCGCTCCGTTAATAAAAAATTGTCCTTCGGAAGATCTCAATGAACTTCAATACGAAGTTGATCTGATCAACGACGATCGCAACGATGATGTAATTTAAATATATTTTCGACATTCATAAAAAAAAATTCTTTATAAAACTCGTCGTCTTTTTTAACAAAAATTATTTTCAGGAATCTCAACAATCTGGTGCTATTTATGATGAAAAAATAATTAAAGAAGGATATTTATCGAAAGGACCAGAATCTTCGAACGACGACCATCAAATCGTTTTCAAAGTACTAGACAATTTTATAAAACACGATTAATCCTCGAATCGTTCATTAATGGACACGTATTTTGCTTTGATAGACGTTTAAACGACGATACTGTTTCTTACGTAAGGACGTCGACGCTTCGTATAAAATAGATTTTTACAAAGATAAACCGAAATTGTCGCAAACAGTGCCGAATTTAAAAGCCACTGTTTATTTGGATTTATGCGTCGACGTCTTAAAGGCGTCCAAAAAAGGCAAATCGTATTTGGAATTAAAATTAGTTCACGAAAATCGAAAAACGAACGTGTTCATTACCGGCGACAACGAGCAAAGTTTGGATGAATGGATGTGCGCTTTACAGTCGATCGTCGAGAAGTATCAAAAGGCTGCGAGACACTTAAAAACTGGTATGTTTTTGCTTCGTTCAAACTGAAACTAGTAACTTTTGAGTTTCTACTTTTTTTTCAGATGATTCGATGTCCGTGGGATCAAATCAAACTAACGAATCGGACAGTGGAAAGGAAGAAACCATAGAAAGGCTTAAACCGCCTGATTACCCTAAAGTAGACGAAATATAAATTCCGTTTTCAATAAATACCACAAAACGTTGATTTTCTGTCGCTAGTTTTGCAAAGAGACCGACGAGTCGGTGGCGCTGCTGAGACGAATGAATAGACGAAATGTTTTTTCGGTTTATTCAAACTTAGAAGTAAACAAACAAGTGGTTTAAACGATATTTGGCACTGTTTTGATGGATTTGAAACAAATTCTGTATTCAGGCTTATCTGCCGATCGGCGGCGGTGCTAGTCATACTGGTGAAAAGATGAAACCTCTTTCGGAGAAGTTCGGCGTTCGATTTTTAGTTGAATGCAAAGGAATCTCGATAAATCTTCCACTACCTGGCGATCTGGGTGACACTCAAGTATGGTTCATTTTTCAATTTTCGAGGCTACTTTGCATTTCATTAACTTTTCATTTTTCATTTAAGGTGGAACCGCTTTTCGTTTCGATGTTTTTGTTTGACGCTCGCGATGGTAAACGTTTATCGGAAACGTTTTATTGCGACGTTAATCCGCCTTCGCTTAAACAATTTTTGCCCGTTTTTCAAACGAACAACGAACGGAACGGTTCCGTGTCAAGGAAGTCGTCTTTGGCGGCGGAAAGTCCGAGAAAAAAGTCCGTTATCGTGAATAACTTCGGTTCCGTAGATGCTCGAATGATCGCCGCGGATTGGATAATTAAATTGGACAGGAAAGTAACAAAAATCGAATCGATGCGTTTGATGTCGCTTTCACAGCGAGGATTTGTTTTTATTTTCGCCTTAAGGCGCTCTTTTCCGTTACACATCCTCATTCGGACACTTACCTCGTCGTTCGCGTCGACAAAGTGCTTCAGGGCAGCGTTCAAACGGGTCAAGACGCTTACATAAAACACGATTCTAAAATGGGACAAAAAATACAAAAGTCTATGCCGATAATTTGTTCTAAATTGGGCCAGTATCGTATGCCTTTCGTTTGGGCCGCCAAGTAAACGTTAATTTGGAAAGCTTTTGATTACGATTTTGTCACTTTCTGTGAAAAGTACTTTCCTTTAGACCCGTTTTTCAACAGTTCATCGGAGGAACTGAAACTGCCCGCGACGTTGTCACTTTGTATCGACAAGACGTGACGAAATTATGCGACGAGGAATTGACGAAGTTAATTGGTGAAATGAAAAAGTGACCGAATAAGGCGTATTTTTAACTTAATTATGAACGAAGTTCGTTTCATGTAGACAAGAGAAAAGTTCGAAACTTTCCGTTTTGCCGAACGCGTCGATTCAAATAAACGTCGACGTCGCAGTGAAACCGGAAACGCTAACGAGTGCTTGAAACGTTTTACCTCCGATAGTAGAAGTTTTTTTTACCAATTCTTCGTTGCTTTTAGATTCAATAACGTCAAATTTGCTTCCAGTGGTTCCATTCACGGAACCTCCGGCAAACGGATCGCTGACGTTAGAAATTGAACCGTTTTCGTCAGCATCGGACACAATTATCGATTCGAATCCGTACGTTAGTTATTCCAATAATTTATACGTTTATCCGATTTCCCTCAAATACGACAACCAAAGAACGTTTTCCAAAGCGAGAAACATTTGTTGTTTCGTTGAATTTCGCGATTCGGACGTTATTTCGACTCCTCCGTTGAAGGTGAATCGATTTGTTCTGCTTTTTTATCAACATTCATTTGCGTTTATTTTTTAGTGTCTATTCGGTCGACAAGGGTTCGATAATTCGCTGTTTGTATCTCGTTTTGGAACCACAGTCAGTCATCACGAAACGTCGCCGCAATTCTACGACGAAGTGAAAATCGTTTTGCCCGCCAACGTCACAGAGAAACATCATTTGTTGTTTACGTTTTGTCATATCGGCGTCGAATCCTCTTTGACGAGCAAAAATAAAAAAGATTCGACGGAAAATTGCGTCGGTTTTTCGTGGTTACCGTTGGTCAAAAATGGAAAGTTAGTTGCAGTTTTAAAACCCTACACATATTTCAATTAACTTAGAATGTAAAAATGTTTCGAAATTGTTTCAGACTAACGTCCGAGGATGAAATTTTTCTTCCGGTTGCTCATTCCTTGCAGGACGGTTATCTAAGTTGCGAACAACTGGGATTCAATAAAGGAGTGCGAGCATTTCTTTTTTTGACTCGATTGTGCGCGTGTTGAACTCGTTTTAGAGAGAATTTTCAATTTTTAGTACTCTGGACCGGACGTTAAGTGGGTGGAAGGCGGTCGACAGTTGTTTAAAGTTTTTACCCGATTATGCTCAACTGTGATGACGAGAGATTCACATTTGCAAACGTTTTTCCAATGTTGTCAACGATTAAAGGAACAAGGCCTTTTATCCGACGCCAACAGCCCCGATAAAACAAAAGTAAACCTTGAATTTTATTTGTTCGACGTATTTCATTGCATGTTTTTAGATTATATAGGGTTTTTTTGTGTAGCACTGAATGCACTTCTTACTTGTTCTTAATTCGCACCATGAAAACTTAAAAAGATGAAGATTTATTGCTTAATTTTTGAAACATACAATGATTTTCGACTTTCAGCACAAACACTTTTATCATTTTTTAATTTTTTTGCAGGGATACTAACATATTACAAAATTTGTTGCATGTGTAAATGTTTTTGTGATTCAAAAAATGTCCTTCAATTAGGGAATGATGGTTGCTTACGTTAGAAATTTTGCTTTTTAAAGGTAACCCCAGTTGATGATTCGGCTCATCCTACTAATGATTTTTCGTCTATAAGCGAAGCCAGCCGTGAGCTTACTCAGGTGAATTGTTTTATTTTATTTTGCTCATTTATTTTTGACAATGATTTTGACTTCGATTTCATTTTAAACAACAATTTGTACGTACGGTTTTCTAACAGTTTATTTGTTTTGTAGAATCTAATCGTTGTCGAAACTCGATGCATGATCAACTTTCTTCCAACAATACTTAATCAACTGTTCGCCCTCTTGGAATCTGCGACAAACGAAGAAATAGCTTTGGGCGCCGTTAGGTATTCGTCTCGACGACTTTACTTCAATTTCAGTCGCAAAATTATGAATTTTTCAAAGAGCCTTGGTTCATTGCGTTAACGAAGTTTGTCAGGCGAATAAACGCGACGTTTTGAGAGCGTATATACAAGTAATCGCGAAATTTGTTAGTAACGTTGTTTATGGTTCCACTTATCGGTATTTTTAGTACATTTTCACAACGAGCGACAGTCACGAAAGAACTGTTCATGAAGAATTAATGAAAGCTGCGACTTGTTTGCTTCGGCCGAATCGAACCGAGCAAATGACGACGACGATGTTTCTGCAAAATTTATGGTGGTTCATGGAAGTCATCGGAAAAAGCATGTGCCTTCGATTGCTGCGCAGCGGTCGCATCAAGGTTCATTGGGTTTTGAAACCATTTTGCTCACAAAAAAACAAAAATTTATCATTTTTCAGATGTCTCGTACGGAAAGATTTTCATCGGATTTTCTCTACCGGATTGATTTATTTATTCAAACGTTGATGCCATTTTTATGTCAAAATTATAAAGAATTTCCTGACGAATGCCGAAACGCATGCCAAAGCTTGGCTTATTTTTTAAGAGTAATTTTTAAATGTACATTGCCTCGACAACCTGTGAAACAGTTTTTTGCAATTTGTGAAGGATTTTACTTCTTAGCTATTCCATTTTATATCCTTTACTCTGTTTCAGGCGTGTTTTAGTTTAATTGACCGTGGTTTCGTTTTTCAATTGATTCATTTCATCTTTACCAAATTCGACGCCGTTGAATCGAAGGTCAATAGTTAGTGTCACTTTTTGTTTTCTCTGTTCATTCGTGATCATTTTTGTTCTAGACGTTGAAGCAAATGAAAATAGACTTTTTGCACATTTTATGCCAACACGAACATTTCGTTGCGTTAAACTTACCCATTTTAATCATGAAAAATGGCACTTTATTCAGAAAAAATGCAGGTAAAACCATCCTTCGCGATGTTAAACGTGTTTTTTTATGAAACGAAAATTTGATTAACGCTGAGCGTGTGTATATGTAGAAACTAATGAAACGGAAATATCGGAAACAGGTAAAACAAATCGGTTCTAGTTTTGTTTTGTTTTGTTTCGTTTCGTTTCGTTTGCATGGATTTATTTCGCGTAGAATAATTAATTTTCTTATTTTTATTTGCGTTCAGTTTTTTTAACGAACGAAACTGTTTTTTTTTATACGGTGAATGTTGAGTTGAAAAGTGTATTTTAGCAATTAATGCGACAGACGTTTCTGTTGTAACTAATTCGGCGCCGGCGCCTTTAACAAAAACTCGCTATGGTGGTTTGTTCCAAAGACTGTTGTCGTTGGGCGCGGGAATGTTTTCTACTAATAATTTTAATCAATCCAACGATTCTGAAGGCAAATTGCCCGATACGACAGGTTCGTTTTTTTGTTTCATAAATATTTTTGCTTCAAGCCTTTTTGTTGCGCTCGATTATCGGTATTGATTTTCTGCAAAACGGGCGATGAGTTCCTTTCTAATGATAAATGTTTCTATTACTCGAATGATTCCCTTCTTGCTCCCATTGAAATTGACATTTCTAATGCACATTTTAATTTTTATACGCTTTGAGCTGTTTTTTGGTTTTTTTAGCCGCCGATATTGCCCACGAATTGCGTTTATCGGAAGAATTTTGTACAAATCATTTTTTGGTTGGTTTATTGTTACGCATGTTGGACGATTGCATGACCGAGTCGCGAGAATTGCGACGAAAAATGATTTGTATTTTGAGAAATTTATTGGCCAAACATTCCTTCGATCAACGGTATCGCGGAAAGGTATTTTTAATAAAATCATTTTTTCATTTTTTTATCCCTTTCCTTTTTTTCTTAACTTTGTTACGTTTTGTAATAAATTTCAGTCTCAACAACGCCTAGCCACGTTGTATTTTCCGTTAATCGCCATTTTAATCGAACACGCGCCTTATTTGGAAGTGCAGAAAGAATCGACGCCGAATGTTTCTCCCGCCGACACGTTAACGGCGAATTCTCATCGAGATTCGTCGAAAAGGAATACAATCATGGGTGATTTTTTCGGTACGTGGACGTTTTCTTCAACGAAATGTTGTTTTAGTAACGACACTTTTTCGCTTCAGTATCGACGCCAACTTTTACTCGATCGCATCAATCGTTTAATCCGAGACAGTTATCACTCGAACATCTTCAACAACAGACCGTTGACTTCGATACGCTTCCGCCCGGGGTAAAAATCAGCGCCGAAACGATTTCGTTAGAAACTACGAGAAGCGTTGGTGAAGGGTCGGAAACTAGCGAATCGACGCTCGTTTCAAAAACGACCCTCGGCGGCGGTCAAAAAGCCACCAGTAGCGTGCCGTCCATGTTGTCGCATACGCCCCATTTTTTGCCCTATAGTAGATTCGACGAAGGCGAATTGAAAGATTTACTGTTGTGCGCGATTTACGTTCTGAAAAACGTTAATGAAGGTTAGTTTTGCAAACAACGTTTTTGGACTAAAATGCGATTTGATTATCAATGTTTTTTCTTCTCAGAGTGCCTCAGTTGGTTTTGGCAACAATGTAGCGAATCAGAATTGGTTTCATTTTTAAAAATTTTAGAACTTTGTTTGGAATTATTTAAATACCAAGGAAAGCAACGAATCATGAAAGCAACTTCAAATAGGTTCGTGATTTCAGTTTCGACCTGCTACGAAAGAACTTCTGCGAATTTTTCGTTTGTTTTTCAGATTGCGTTCTTCGAACAAAACGATAAGATTATCGCCAACTCGAGACTCAACACTTCTTACGGTTGCAGAAACGTCGTCGTCAAAACTCAGAAGTGGCTCACGTCGACAACCAGTTCTCACAAATTCGATCGTCTCCACCGACCACACGCTAAATTTAGCGTTGCTCGACAGTCCATTCAGCGTTTTGCAAGAGGCACATTTAACTCAAGAAGTTGGTTTGGTTGTTTTAGATTGTCTAGCCACTTTTGCTGAACATCAGAAAGTACTCTTGAATCATTTTTTTTCTTTCATTAGTTGTCACTCTTTTACTGTAATTCATTTTTATTATGTTAGAATTTTCTGTCGCAAACGCATCTTACGGCAACGGATTTCCTCGAGTGTGTGTGCAATTTATATTTAAATTTTTTGAATAAACATTCGTCAACGGAACTCGTCCGACAAACGTTGGCATCGTTAAAAATTTTCGTCAAAAGAGTGAGTTTTGGAAGTAACTACTGCAAAATTAGACCTGCAAGAACGGATTGTTGTCTTGAAATTACCAAATGGGTCACTTATTTGATGCATGTTTTTTTTACTTTTCAGCATACTGCTGCTTTCTTACAAGGTCCTACGAGTCCCTGCAATCAGCTCTGTCGGAAATTACTTGAATGCTGCAATTGGTCAATTTCCACAGTTCAAAGCGACGCTTGCTCGTTCCTCTATCTACTTATGAGGCTTAATTTTGAAACATCCGGTCGAAAGAAGTTTAGCAGAATTCATCAACAGGTTTTTTACAAAAATGAAAATTTGACTGGTTTGTAGGTTCTTTTTTTCATCTTTCTCCCTTTATAGATTATTATTTCGTTATCGCAATTGTTGGGCGATGGGAAAAGTTTGAATAATCCAATTTTCAATCGGGCCCTATCGATGATGAACGGTTACGCAAATGCGGATAAAGTGAATCCAGTTTTTGCGGCGGAAGTAAAAGTAAGCAAATCGGCTGGTTATTTGTTTCATGTGATAGTTGAAGTCGATGAATCATTTTTAGGAAGTGGTACGGAGACAGCGGACCGTTCTTATGGCCACTTCGCAACTTAAAGAACATACGGACGATCCGGAAATGATGGCGGATTTGCAAAAAAGCCTCGCCGATAGTTACGCTCAAAGTCCGAGACTCAGAGAAACGTGGTTGGAAAATTTAGCTCGTCATCATTGTAAAAATTTCTGTTGGGCCGAAGCCGCTCAGTGTTATTTCCATATTATCGTTCTTATTTGCGCCGAATTGCAAAAAAATGGTAACCTAGACGATAAACTTAGCACGTTTGTTAAACCGACCGATTCATGAGATATAAATAAAATTTTGAGGCAAAATGTCGTGGGCTTTCGACTTCGCCAAAACATTAACGGACAATACTCAGAAAGAAGTTATCAGCGGCGATGTTATCGTCGACGGAGAAATTTACGACGAAGTAAATTAGCTATGTGCCTCTTTAAATGCCCGAATTCGTTTCATAACCATTTTTTTACCGTTTCAGAATATTTTAATCGCTTGTGTTAAAGAATGCGCTCGTTATACGATGAAAGCCGAGCGATACGAATGTTTGGGACATTTATTCCGTCTTATAATACCCGTTTACGAGGCTCGTCGTAATTATGAAGTGATATTTTCTGTTTCTAAACATTTTTCATCTTGTATATTGTGGACTTTTTAATAGGCGCTCGCTGAAACTTATGGTACTTTACAAGAAGCGTATAGTAGAGTCGTATCGAATGTGAAAACTAACAGACGTATGTTGGGAAGTTATTTTCGAGTCGTTTTTTATAATCAAGTATTTTACGTCTATTTCTGTTGCGCAGGTTTTTTGGTTTGTTTTTATTTTTGCCGTATTTCAGGTGCTTTTTGAACAACAACACAACGTCGAATACATTTATCGGGAACAAAAGTTAACCACGTTGGCTGAATTGGCCGATCGTCTGAAAGTGCAATATTCTTTGAAATTCGGTGCGGACAACGTAAAATTGATGACGGATTCTTGCACGGTTAGAAACGTCTGAAGCAATTTTCGAATTTTCATCGTGATATAAACAAGGTATGAATTTTTCAGGTCAACGTCGAAAGTTTGGATCCTAAAACGGCTTACTTTCAAATAACTCACGTGGATCCGTATTTTGACGACAAGGAAAACTTGGAAAGGAGCACCGATTTCGAACGTCATACTAACATAAGTCGGTTTGTTTTCGAAACGCCTTTTACCGCCGTTGAGGGACGAGCGCGCAGCTCATCCGTCGTTGACCAGTGTAAAAGGAGGACGATTTTGAAAACGTCCCATTCGTTCCCTTACGTCGTTCGACGGGTGGCCGTCGTCAGTCGTCAGATCGAGGAACTAAACCCATTGCAAACGGCCATTGACGAACTGAAAGGTCGAACGTTCGAATTGAAAAAAGTTCTTTTAACGAGCCCGTCCGACTTGAAACATCTACAATTACGTTTGCAAGGATGCGTGTTACCAACGGTACGGTTTACTGTCGGAAAATTAGCTTTTTACTCGGATTCTGCGCTCATTTATTGAACCAACCACCTTTTCCTTCGGTTTCAGGTTAACGCCGGCCCGTTAGCCTACGCTGAAGGTTTTTGCCGAAAAGAAGAAGTTGAGAAATATGGTTTAGCTCAATGGGATTGTTTGAAGGAAACTTTCAAGTAATATATATATATATATATATGTCACGGTTAAAGTGTAGAATCGGTTAATGCGTACAATAACCGGTTAATGTTAACAATAACCGCGGCGGTGGTTAAAGTGAAAACAAGAATCATTTTCTATACTTTAATCGCGTCGTCGGTTAGTGTTAACTCTAACCAGTGCCATAGCGGTTAATGTAAAAAATGATCCAGTGCTGATGTGCCAGATTTGCCTTAGAGCAGAAATTAGGGCCTTGTACTCCGACGTCGAAAGCAAGGACGAATTGTGTTTCCTTTAAGCGATTCTTTTCTGTAATTCTCATTATATTTACCTCTAATCATCAGATCCATATTTGAAATAAAGGTACTTATCCGTTATATCACCCGCACTGTAAGCCTAAGTGTAAGCGTAAGTGTAAGCCTAAGCCTAAGCCTTAGCTTAGCTTAGCTTAGCTTAGGCTTAGGCTTAGCTTAGCTTAGCTTAGCTTAGGCTTAGGCTTAGCTTAGCTTAGGCTTAGCTTAGCTTAGCTTAGCTTAGCTTAGCTTAGGCTTAGCTTAGCTTAGCTTTTGTCTGGATAATTTCAGTGTCTCTTACAGTGCGGGTGATATAATGGATAAGTACTGAAATAAAATGACCACTGAAATGGATGAACGATCAAAATGAACATCCAATGAAAGGTCCCTGTAAAAAATTAAAAAATACCATGCAGCTCTATGTCGAACCAAGCAGACCAGTCACCCACTTGATGTAGGTATCTAAAAAACCAATGTGTCTGCCGAGTCAAATTTGAAGAGGCAAACCCTCCTTTTAATATGGCGCATCATTTTTTACATTAACCGCTTTAGCACTGGTTAGAGTTAACACTAACCGACGACGCGGTTAAAGTGTAGAAAATGGATCTTGTTTTCACTTTAACCACCGCCGCGGTTATTGTTAACATTAACCGGTTATTGTACACAATAACCGATTCTACACTTTAACCGTGACATATACATTTTGTGTATACAGTATACACACACACGCACTTTTTTCTTATTTCTTTAATTCGATTTGTTCATTGTAATTTTTTGTAACCTTTTTTCATTTTCAGAGACTTTATTAGTGTTTGTTACGAAGCGTTGGAAGTAAACGAACGATTAATTGGTTCCGATCAAATCGAATACCAACAATCTTTAGTTAACCAGTTCAAGGAAATGATTAGCAAATTGAACAGTTTATTTAACGATCAAGTAACCATTTTTTACTTAAATTGATTTTTGATTTTTCGTTATTAAAATTTCGAGATTTGTTCCAGATGTTGGTCATAGGTGTATCGGATGAATGTCAAGAGGTGTCACGCAATCGAGATTCAATGAATAAACATGGTTCTGCTTTAGTTTTTGATTACATCGGAGGAGTTAGTTAAAAGCGTATGCTGATTATTGCTATTCAAATAATAATACTCCAAAAAATTATCCATGCCTCTTGATATTTGACTTTTTGTTTAAAAATTTTAAGCTCAAAAACGTTAACGGCTGTTTGGTTTGAGTTCAGTCTTATAGCTTTTACGTATCCATATGTTAATCAGTAATAATTTAATGTTTTTGTTTTTAACATATTTTGTTTCAGAAAATGTTAATTTATTATTGCCTTTTTATGACTGTTTTTTTAAATTTATTTGGGATTATAATTTGGTGCTGATTTTTAAGTTTTTCATTTGCTTTGGAAACGTTTTTATCATATAGTTTTATAAGTAGATATCCTTTTTTGCGAATGTCAAAATTTTTAGAACTTGTTTTAAATTCGTGTTCAAAAGTTTTATAAAAACTCAGTGCAAAATCGAAAATGAGCAAAATTTTATTTTATTATTAAAACGTATTGATTAAAATTACGTTAATACGAGGGTCACGCCATAAGATTTAGACCTAGCCTCAACCATCATACCTGACCAAAAAATTTATTCATAACTTTTCAAAATAACATCCATTAGCATCAATACAACTTTGCATCCTATGAAGCCATTTTTCAAAACAATCCTGGAACGCCTTCTTTCGTATGCCCTCTAAAATGACTTTCATCGCTTCGACGGCCGCCGATTCACTCTCATACCATTTTCCACGAAGTTGCTTTTTCATTTCCGGAAATGTCGCAGGGGCAAGGTCCGGACTGTATGGCGGGTGAGGTAATAATTGGACTTCGCTTTCGGCCAAAAAATCCAAAGTCCTCGCAGACGTGTGCGGACGGACGTTATCGTGGTGAAGAAAAATTCGTTGCAAGCCTGCGTTCGACCTCGCCTCGTGCAGTCTGCCGAAGACTTGCGGCAGGCATACTTCGCAATACCGTTCGCTATTCACCGTACGACGTTCCACGAGTGGCACTGCCGCAACAAGACCGCTTTGGCAGAAAAAAGCGGCGACCATCTGCTTGGCGGTGCTTCGAGCACGGGTGACTTTGGTCGGTGGCGCCTCGTCTTCGAAGACCCATACAGTCGATTGCTGTTTCGTTTCGGGATCGTATGAATACATCCACGTTTCGTCACCAGTGACGATGTACGAAATCGATTTTGAACGACCGCCATCGTATTTTTGTAACATAAATTGGCACCAATCCATGCGAGCCTGTTTTTGCTCATCCGACAGCCAATGTGGGATCCAACGACTCGCGATTTTCCTTACACCCAAATGATCGTGTAAAATTGAATTAACGCTTGAGGCACCAATTCCCAATGTCTCCTGAATCTCCTCGTATGTCAGGTTTCGATTTTCGGTGATTATCGCGAACGCGGCGCACGTTTTCTTTGGTACTCACTTCGGCTGGACGTCCACTTCGGGGGTCATCTTCCAACGATTGCCGACCACGCTTGAATTCTCAAAACCAGTATTTTACTGTAGAAATCGACGGCGCGTCATTGCTAAATGGTTAAATTTTCATGACTGTCCGAAAATTTTAAGCCGCGTTTGAAATCGTAAAATATCATCGCCCGATAATGATTTTCGAGATTTTCATCTTCAAATTCTATTTTTGAAAAAATGATCGAACTGATCTACTGCAAATTGTATTTTTCGAGTTAGATGAAAGCTGCCTTTCAGTTGCCTATTGACTTTATGACTCCCGGTGAACAACCGTTGATGGCTGCCAAAGTGGCTCCACCGGAACGCAATGAGTGCAACGTGATGTTTGAAAAGTCAGCAATGTTCGCTTTCTTTAAGAGTTGACGGATTATGTTTAAGGCCTTTCTGGTAGTTAAAGGCTTCGTTTTGTGATGAAAACGGTTCAGCTGCGTCTCGGGAATCGGAAGAACCTGTAATATAGCTGAGTATAGCGCAACAAGCACAGACAGCTGAATTCGTGCAAACAATCGTTTTCGAGAAATTTGATCTGTTTTAGAACGTTTTATTTTAATCGTGATAGAAAAAGGCCTCGGGTCTCTTTTGCAATAAGATAAGCTGAAGCCTGCCCATGTAAGATGCGATGGGTCAGACAACAGTCGGTTCTGTTTCGCTAGATATTCAGAACCGCGTAATAAGCCAAAGAATGGTGGCCGCCCGTAATTTCAATATGGAATAAAACTTAATTTAAAATGCGCTTTTTTGTCTTTTAACTCCAGAGACAAACTTTACAATCGTGAAAATTTTAAAATCGTGTCAGTCTATCTTTTTGTCGGGTTGACGATCGGTCGGTTGGTAAAATTTTCCGTGCTTTTTAATACGATGTCGAACGAAAAGTTTGAGTCATCCATCATTAAAAGATGGTAGCGAACAGCCAAATGAGACGGAAAAAGAAACGAAAGACGGCGGCCAGAGATCAGGGCAAAGTTCAGCGCAACCGATTCCGAATTCAACATACAATACGAAAAGCGAAAACGCCGTTCACGAAGAAGCGACAACTGATCAAGCCATCGCGCTCATTGAAAGCTCAGAAATAATGAACAAAACAACCGAGAAACGTTGCGGAAGCTTCGGGGATTAAACGAAAATACGAGCAAAAAGACAGTAGACAAATTAGAGAAGAATATTTTATATAAGAAAATGCAAATAAAATGACTTTGCTATATTTTTAGATAATTCAAAGGGAAAATCAGAAATGAAGAAAGAAAATGACGATATCGAAGAACAAGTAAAAGAAGCGGTCAACGAACTGAGAAATATGCAAGAACAAGACGTCGATGCCGATAGCGGGCGAGTTTCAGCAACCAACAAGATTTTCAACAAAAAAGGTAAACTAAAGAAAAATGACACGCTAGCGGTGGCCATGCAAGATATGCTGAATTACCTCGACAACCCGACAAAAGCCGATTTACAATAAATGGAGTTGAAAGAAGACGAATGCAATCGGATGACGAATCAATTTGTGAATCAAACAAAGAGCTACAACGACAAAATTGATCAACGAGAAGAATTGAAAGACGAAACGGACCGTTACAAAAAGCTATTGAAAGAACTCGAAAACGAAGTCAGAGATTGGCTGAAAGATTTCAACGAAGTAATAAAGTAAGTACATTTTTTTTAATTGTTGTCAATGATTGGTGACTGAAGTTGTTTTTTTCAGTAACAAACCAGAAAAGGCCGACGACGTATACAATCGTACAATGCAGCAATAGACCGAAAATTCGACTTATCGATGAATGCAATGATCAAAACCAATCGTTGGTCGAATAACGAGACCGCTTGAAAGATGCCGAGAACAGATATTCAGAATGTGCCGAATACAAAAAGCAAAATAATGCGATGAAGAAGAAGGTTGACGGAATGCCAAAAGCGTACTACGCAAAAGTTCTTGATTCACTGGAATGTCGCGATTATATTTCATTACCGCCGCACCCGACCGAAACGGTTGGCAAACCAGACTATTTGAAGGCTTTGGACGATTGGGGGGTCCAACGAGGTAACATAGTTCAACTCAAAAGTGAAAGAACAAGCAGCTAACAAGGACGAATTTGAGGGAAAGTGTACGAAGTATGAAGAACGACGAAAGAAGGAAATGTCGGATGTGGACGACGAGTTGGACAGATTGACGAGAGAAGAAATAGATTTGACAACCGAAAACGACAGACTTCAAACTGATGTCGACGATCGAAACGCGCGTGAAATCGAAAATGCCAACAAAATGGTGGCAAATATGAAAAAAGTTCTACTTGAAACGGCAGTTTATTTTGAAAATCGACAGAAGGTGTTGGGGAAGAATGAGAAAGAAATCGAAGTAGCCATCGAAATTGAAGAAGCCGAAGCGATAGAAAACGAACGCGCGCTAGAGTTGTTGCGGCGGAAAAAGGCTCGATTAGAAGACGAAGTTGAACGAATAGATAAAGATGCCGAATACGCGAAAAATCAGGTGCGAAACCAAGAAGAAATTAGCAAAGAAACACAAGAAGAATTTACCATCAAACTGGAAAGAATAAAAGCCAAAGAAGCAGAACTCGAAGCAAACAACAAAGGTGCGAAAGAATTGATCAAACAAACTGAACGATATGAAACCGAATTAGAAGAATTCAATCAACTGGCTGTTCCGGAATTAGTGTTGACGATGTTCGGGTATATTTCCACCATCTTTGCGTTGGCTCCATTATCCAAACGTTGCAACATCAAATTGTGAAGTTAGCGATTTGCGTCCGGTACGTGACTCGGATGGCCGCCTGCTGCAATGTGTTTCGATAATTGGTGCATATTCGGGAATCCCAAGTCGAAATACGGGTCTTTGCCGTTTGTTCCCACATCAAAATGCCGAAACTCAATACGTCGCTCGCCATTGTTCAGTCTTTTCGTGAAACATTCCGGCGCCAACCATTTCATCGGAAGCTTCTGAGCGATTTTTAATTCGTAGCCTTTGCCATTTTCGTCCTTTCTAGACATTCCGAAATCGTAGACTTTAGCCGTTATCGTGTTATCATCGTTTCGATTTTCGAGAATGTTTCGCGACGCCAAATCTCTGTCAATTATGTGATATCGATGCAAATACGCTACGTGCATGATTATTCGTCCTTTATCACGTTCCGTGAGTTTACCTTAAACGAGAGAGAAGAGCTAGGTTTTTCGTGACGCTTTATTACAAAATTAGCACAAGTGCATTACCTTTTCGTAGAAGTTTAATAATATGTAAGTCGCTGCGGAAATATTGAGACATGTTCGGGTCGCTCGATTTAGTTGCACTCGCCGCTGAAGCCGAGTCACTCGCTTTTGTACCACTTGCTGCTGAAGACAAACCTTGTTTACCAAACTAATTCAAATTGATACAAATTTTAATAATCGACCGCTCGTCACTGCAGTTAGTTAGTAATACTGATTGCTACTTTAAATTTACAATATAGCGATTTTGACAATGCAATTCTTTCTATTGGTGGCTTTTGAATGCAACGCCGAAAGCGGGAAAAGATGGGAAAAGAGGGCATTTCTTTCAAATGCCTGATAAAAAAACGGTGTTATTGAAGTAATCAAACAGTTTCATATTGCTCATATCGATTCTGCTTTAGTTTTTGATTCCATCGGAGGAGTTAGTTAAAAGCGTACACGGTGCAACCCAAAGGAAGGTTGACTGATTCGATTTAAGAAAAACTATTAATGATAATTCTAATTTCACTTTATTTTATTCAAAATACTCTCCTTTGGAGTCAATACAGAGTTTAAAACGGTTGTAAAAATGCTTGAAGCACTCTTGGTAATCACTTCATGAAATGCCTTTCAAAAACTGTGTTACAGACTTTTAAATGTCTGGAACAGAGTCGAAATGATGGCCTTTGATGGAGATCTTGAGCTTGGGGAAGAGCCAGAAGTCACACGGAGCTAAGTCCGGCGAGTAAGGGGGGTGGTCAAGTACAGGGACTCTTTTATCGGCTAGAAACTTTCTTACTGCTAGAGACTTGTGGGCCGGAGCGTTATCATGCAACCATGTTGCTCCATAGTGTGGATTAGAACGGGGTTAGAAAAATGACAACGGGAAAAGCGTGATTACAGAAAAACAACAAACACGATAGCAACGAAACTTCCTGGAGTGATAGTCAGCTTGTTTATGTATGAGCTTCTGCAAAAAAACTGTAGGGGGAGCTGCACATTTTTTCTACATAGTCTCAGTCAACCTTTCTTTGGGTTACTGATTTATTGGTTAGTTCGAATGATAATACTCCAAAATTATCCATGCCTCTTCATATTTGACTTTTGTTAAAAATTATGAGCTCAAAAACGTTAAAGGCTGTTTGGTTTGAGTCTTTTATAGCTTGGAAACTGTGTGTTTCTGTATTTAAGTTTTCGAAAAGAACTCAATAGTGAGTTATTTATACTTTACGCTCATTATTATGAAGGTTTTTCGGACACTAATGTTGCCGTTTGTCTTGAAATTCATTGATGCTTTTTCCTTTTATATTACTTTTTTGTATAAAATACTTTTTTGGCACAACGTTTTACGACAGAAATTAATCGTACAAAAGGACACGAAATTTACAGGAATGATAATTTACAATTCAGTTTAAAATAGTACAACAATTTAACAAAAAAGAGCGATAAACATTATATAACTGATCGTTGACTGATTGTACCGGAATTAGTGTTTACGATGTTCGGGTATATTCGTTCGGTTCGCCGCTGAAGCCGAGTCACTCGTTTTTGTACCACTTGCTGCTGAAGAAGAACCGTTTCTCCTTTTTTCCTTTACATTTTTTTTCTTCCTACTCTTCTTTTTCTTTAATTTTTAATTTCTATTATGTATCCGCCCCGTTTTTTTATTCTTTAATAAAATTTAAAAACTCAAAAAAAAGAGTCAGTACAATAATGCAAGCTAAGCTTACAGTCGACGCTTCACAAATTGGATATTGGTGAAATTAGTTATGGGTGGAATTCCAATATTCTGTACATTTTAGGTTTAGACTGTTTATTCAAATTCATACGGAAGTAATTAAATAACTTTTTCAATAAGTAAATACAATAGTGGTATGAACGTACAAAATTTATCAAATATCAATAGCAATCCGTTAGGTTGACTTTGTCTTTGCTGTCGTCAGCGAAACACCTTTTTCAAACGATGTTGAATTTTGAACAGTTTTAACTTGCTCGTTTACGGTCTGTGGGTTTTTAGAGGATTTGACATTCTTGTGCATGCTTTTCTTCGATACGCCAATAATTGATTTGTCACGAGGCATTTGATGATCTTTAACGCTCAAAATTAATTTCGGCGGAGACATTACAGCGTGACGCAATTCAAAAGCGAAAGTAACGAAAAATGTTATGAAACAAATAACCATGAGCCATTCGAAAGTTGTAGCAGCTAAATTCGCATTATACGCCTGAACAGTGCAAATTATATGTAAATGTTTGAAGTGAGTAGTTCCGAATAAGAGTTCAATGTTTACTTGCCTTATGACTTGGCTGAAGTCGGTACGGAGGAAGGCCTACATCTTCGAACACGACAAAAAATGCGGATACGACCACTGGAGAAAAAATCAACAAGGTAACAGCAAGAAAAAGTAAAAAATGCGCTGTAATTTACTTGCGATAAAGAACCATGTAGTGAAAATGCACAACGCGAAACGAACCGGACATAGCCAACGACTGCTATCCAGTGGTTTTCTCAATCGAAACCCAATCATAGTTTGCGCCCAAACGTATATCAATCCGAAACCGAAGGCAATCATTGCACCTAATATATGAGCTTCGAACCAACTCGTTACCTGCACAAAAGTAATATCACGTCAGCACGTGTAACGCAACGTTAAATTCATCTGTAAGATGTTAGCTCACTTGAAAATTTGCTACCATCGTCAATCCAAATACCGATATATAACCTAACCATAACATTCCTGTGCTGATCTTAAGCAGCTTAACGCTGGTGTTCTTAGCTTGCCTATGAAATTCGACGATTTGCCTGTGTCGCAAATACATGCAAAGGCCAACTATAAACGATGAAATGGCAAAAAAAATTGAAAATGAGGAATAGCTGTCTCTATCATAAATATTCTGACCGAGCAGGCCGGCGATGTTCATTAACTGCCCGAAAATGCAGCTTTCCGGTGGAAACGCGCCCGTATCACTAAATCGAAACAAGAAAATTCAAGTTTAATTTTTCAGTTTGTCATCAATAAAGATCACCTAATATAAGGAAAAATCGCATCTACGTGTTCCATGTGGACTGCCAAAATATACCTATTAAAAATAATAACGATATTGCAATTACATGATCATATATGCCTACATCGGATTACTTACGTGAGCAGAAAAGTGATTGGTACAAGAAGTGTAACGCTAACAGGTACCAACCAAACATGATGAAACATTTTGATTAAGGTGGTTGAATAAAGAATTTGCTCGAAAAAGGCGAATCGTTAAATATCTTTAATTAAGACCAGTTTACAAAACAATTTTGAAATTCATTGATTTAATTTTGATGAAAAATAACCTGAACATAAATGCATAGAAAACGTATTAATAACAGAAAAATTTGTTTTGTCGAATGCATATCATTATAAATGTGCATAATTTTATTTCGCAATCATTATTCTAAAAAAAAGTTATTTTACCAGTGGAACCCCTAAACAAAAAAAAATAAAAAATAAAAAAATAATTTTATCTTTTACGTGCTTCGCATTTTTACGTGCTACAAATTAAATAGTAGTTTAATTACGTTTGTGGCTTAATTGTGGCATAATACATTTTGAACCACGCAACTGTCACAAATTAGTTTGACATTTTAAAAGCACTTTTCCGAATTCATTAAATTTGTGATCAGACGTCAAACGAGACGTTTTTTTAATATTTTTTGAGCAAAATGCTTTTGTTACTCGTTTTTTTTCTAACAATCAGTCGATACCCGAGAAACGTTTAAAACAAAAACGAATTTGCCAATGAGCTGTAGTTGGAAAAATTAAATAAACCGTTAGTTGGAACTTTATGCGATACTTTTGCGTATCCTAAAATCGACTTTAAGCTTAGCTTTCGTGGCTTTCATTTGTTAGATGTAGATTTTCTATTTTCGTTTTTCAAGGACGTTTCCGTTGAGAAGATAGACAGCTGTCGGCTTAGTTTTAAAAATGTGCTGTGTTGTTAAATTATACATTTCAATTATTACCATATAATGCATTGAAAAGAAAACTTCAGTGCCATCATGATAAGGTCAAAATTAATCAACGAATGCCTAATTAATCGCCTGAATGCGTGTATTTTTATTTCTTTGTTTGCTATTTTGGCTGTAAACGGTGAACGTCGTGCGAAAAAGGATGATTGCAAAGAAGACGAGGAAAAACTAATTTTGCAAACAATTTTCAAAACTTACGACAAAAGCGTTTTGCCTTATTCCGGGGGAGTTTACGTGGAAGTCGAAATGCATATTCAAGATATTACAAGTTTGTCGGAATTGACGTCCGATTTTGAGTTGGACGTTCTATTTAGCTCGATTTGGTTGGATCCTCACCTTAGTTTCGAAAATATGCAAACTTGCGAAGCGAATTTAACGTTAGATTTAAACTATTTGAGGCGAATATGGTTGCCGAAAACGTGCATTATAAATTCCAAACGCGCAGAGGTATACCATAAAATGTAGGATAAGCGAGCCGAACATGTACATTTTTGAGACCGAAAATGTTTGTTTTCAAAATTCAACTTTATTTCTGTCCAGATACACGCTTCGCCGTCGCAAAATACAATGTTAACCTTGTATAAAAATGGTACGATATGGTTGAATTACAGAATGAAACTTCGAGCGCCGTGTCTTCTAAATCTTCGCACTTTTCCGTTCGACAGTCAAACGTGTTTTCTAGTCGTCGAAAGTTACAGTTACAATAATCAAAGAGTGAAATTAGCATGGTTGCCGCACGCGCCGCTGACATTCATGAAAAACATCGAATTGCCAGATTTCATTTTATCATCTTGGAACACAGTTCAAGCGACATTGGAATATCCGAACGGTCTTTGGGATCAATTAAACGCAACGTTTACGTTCAAACGACGGTACGGTTTTTTCGTTTTACAGGCGTATACGCCGACGTACATGACCATATTCGTATCGTGGATCTCATTTTGCATGGACCCTAGACAAATAAGCGCACGCGCTACGCTAGGTATAAGCGCGTTTTTAGCGATGACATTTCAGTTTGGTACCATTTTGAAGAATCAACCGCCAGTCAGCTATATAAAAAGCGTCGATATTTGGATGTTGTCCGGTATACTGATTATGTTTGCGACTTTATTGGAATTGGCTGTGATCAGTTTCATGCAGCGAAACGTTGAAGAAATTGCCGAATCGCCAATTTGCCCCGAAACTCCGACGACGGGTTTCACGCCGAGAATTTCGGCATTGCGTTACGCGATGAGCGTGGGAGATTTGCCTAATCAAAATCAAAATCACAACAGCAACAATATCAAAGTTATTTTGCGTCTGAAACATAAACTCACTCCAAACGCCGTTGATAGGGCGGCCATGATTATTTTACCTTCTTTGTTTTTCGTATTTAATGTTTGTTATTGGATGTATCATTTAATATTAAGCGCTTAGACAAAGGTATATCTTTTGCGTTTTGAAGTCAGTTTTGTATTTCAATCTTTGATCGTTTTAAAAAACACTGTTGTAAACAAAATGCGTCTTTCTATACACAGCTTTAATGAAGTAAAAACTGTAAGGAATTAAATACTAGTACCTAATTTAATATGGCAATTTCATAAATGAATGTAGCGTGCGTGACACAATCAAAGTTAGATTTATAGTCGAGACGAAAAACAGACAAATTGTTGACAAATTACATAATCTCACAAGGTCTATTCTTTCAATTTTCGGAACCAATCGAATCGTCATAAAGAGGAAATCAGCCGCACGATACCTATGTAAGATTGTAGTAAATCAAGAGCTTCTCGTCGCCAAATTTATCAGAATGTAACGATCGATGTTAGATTGTTCGATTTTTCTCTTTCTTCCAAACCATGCACGAGCCAAACCGCAAGAACTGCAAGAACCGTAACAAACTGGAAATCGGTCGCACGATAACTGCATAAGATCGTGTAAATGCTTTTCGTTGCCATTGCCAAAACGTCACGGAACTTCTTTCTTCCAAAATCGTTGGTCGTTCTAAGCATTCTCACCGAAAGTGCCAACCAAAAATTAGCTAATTTGCCAAAAATTCATAAGTTCATCGAATCGGATTGTACAACGTATAGAAGGCAATAAAATACAGTATAGTTTGCCAGACCATACATGAGGTGCAACAAACAGCGGTGTAAAAATAGCAACAGACCGACCCGCGCGGCTGCGCGGTTCACAACCATTAAATATCTAACAACTAATTAAATACTCACAACAAAAATTTACCATTTACAATCATTTACCAGCAGAAGTTGCAAATCTGATATTATTTTCTGTGTCCGCCGTGTCAAATCTCGGCAATTGTTGCAAACAAGAGTTTTTTGTGTTTAATTTCACTTTGTCGAAAAGTAAAAAATTTTCCTTTCACTATAGGCATCACATTGAACAGTCTGATACAACTTTCAATCAAAAGCAAAGAATGAACGCTAAAAAATATTTGTTAGCCATAAAACATTGAAACATAAAACATTGTTCGTTGGCCATAAAAACATTGAAGAAGCAAAATACGATAAACTTACTACGTATTTGCAGCTAAATAGATAAACTTACTACGTATTTACACAAGTCAAAACCGATCAATCTTCTCTTCATTGAGGAACAGAAAATAGTTGCGCTTGGTGAAAATTTTTGACAAAGAAACACATTCCAAATAACAATTAACTCGACAATATCAAATGGTAAGACCAGTAACATATATTAAACGTAAAAAATACAGATGGCAAGATGATCATTGCCGCTTTGTCGACCATAGACGGTGTTAACTTTTGTTTCAGTCGGAACGTCACCATGATACCTTTGTGGTTACCGTTGGGCAAATCACCGGCGCTCAACGCGTAACGAAGAGCTGATATTTTCGGCGCTAAATCGCCGGTCGGCGATTCGGATCCGAGCGGCGATCCGGCGCTATAGGGACTGTTTCGTTGCATGTAACTGATCACAGCCAATTCGGCTAAAGTCGCAAACATTATCGTGATACCGGATAACATCCAAACGTCGACGCTCTTTATATAGCTAACGGGTGGTTGATTCTTCAAAATGGTACCAAACTGAAATGTCATAGCCAGAAATGCGCTTATGCCCAACGTTGCACGTGCGCTAATCTGGCGAGGATCCATGCAGAATGAAATCCACGATACGAATATCGTCATGTACGTCGGCATATAGGCTTGCAAGACGAAAAAACCGTACCTTCGTTTGAACGTGAAAGTAGCGTTTAATTGATCCCAAAATCCGTTGGGATACTCTAACGTGGCTTGATACGTTGACCACGAGGACAACACGAAATCGGGTAATTCGATGTTTTTCATGAATGTGATCGGAGCACTAGGTAGCCAAGCTAATTTCACTCTGTGATTATTGTACGTGTAACTTTCGACGATCAGATAACACGACTGACTGTCGAACGGAAATGTGCGCAAATCTATTGTACAAGGTGCACGAAGTTTCATACGATAGTTCAACCACACTTTACCGTCCTTGTATAGAATTAGCATCGTGTTCTGCGAAGGAGACGCATGGACCTGAAAAGAAGCGTAATTGTGAATAAATCATGATTGAAAATTCACGTATGTTAGCCGACAATTGGTGCAAATGATTGCAGAAGGTGAGGTATTTTATACCTCGGCTTTTTTCGAATTAATCACACACGTTTTCGGCAACCAAATCCGTTTCAAATAATTCAAGTCTAACGTTAAATTTGTGTCGCAAGTCTTTAAATGGTTAAAACTTAAATGCGGATCTGTCCATATGGAACTGAATAGTACGTCCAATTCGAAATCCGATGTCAGTTCAGACAAACTACTGATATCTTGAATATGCATTTCAACTTCGACCGTCACTCCACTTTTGTTTGGTAATATCATTTTGTCGTATTTATTGAAAACGGTTTGTAAAATAAATTTCTCTTCTGCTTCACAGTTATCTACCGGTTCATTGACAGACGCGACCATTTTGAAACAAATGAAATGCAAAATAATCGTGTAGCATAATCCGTACATGGGAATTCTGAGGTACAAAAAAATCATCGACGCTGCGCAACCGACCATGATGTTGCTTTTCTATATTAGATCCGCAAATTAATGAACGAAACTAAAAAACAACTACAAAAATAAAACAGCTTATACGTATCAATTTACTTTTTCGTCTCAAGAGCTGACGTCCATCTGTTGGTTTTCGCACGGAACTAAAACGATTTTGATGACCAAATAAAAACTGTTAAAATTATGTATGTATCTGTCATTTTGAAATAGGGGAAAAAATTCTGATTTGACGCAGAATTTTTATTAAGCCGTCCTCTTTTTAAGTTTGTAAAAAACTACATATTTATAGCTAAATATATCACATTTGGTTCATTATCGATGCAAATTAAATAAAACCTTCCAACGTCAGCAGAAGCATTTTAAAGATGTCAATTTCATTTTGGTTACTAAATTGATGCATTTATAAATTCATTGGTGCCACTGGTAACGTTAATTTCGGATCTTATCGATGAACAAACGGAGGAAATTTTGTATTTCAGCTTTAAAAACCTTATTCCGAAATGTTCTTTAAAAATGTAAAATTGAGAACAAATCTAACTGATTTATTGTAGTCTCGATTCACGAAATGTTCCTTTTCGTGTTGGGAACAATAATAATTCCACGGTTTCGAAGTAATTTGTAATTCGTAATAAATTATCTTCAGGTAACGTTTTATCATTCGACCTTATCGGTAATTATGTATAAAATTGGAACAGTAAATGATCAATGTTAACGCTAAGGCCTAAACTACTTCTTACAATTATTTCACCCACCCAAAGCTCTAGAATGGTTTACTGTAACACTGGAAGCCAATTTCAACTAATATCGAGACTCTTCGCTATCATAAAAATGAAAGTAAGTCACGATACCTACTGAGCGAGACAATATTTTTGTAATTTGCTTTTAAGGCGGTCAATTAAATCAAATTAATGTTGAACAAGATGTTTCAAATAAAAGCTTACTCGGTGAGCTTTTCCTAAGACGAAAATGAAATTCGAGATTAACCTGACATTATGAAAAACAACATTCGCGACTAGTGGGCTGAACATTAAAGAGAGAACGACAATTGCAAAGGAAGTAGATAAAAACCGGATGGAGCATAGAAAGTTAGTACGATGCTTTGAAAAACGAGGAAGCGCTACAGTACGATGTTTTTGCAATTAATCAAAAGTTCATAAAAAATTGACGAAACTTTTCTGGTAACTTCCCCAACAGTTATGTTACCAGTAAAGTGAAAAATTTAGCGAAAAACTTGTTTGTTAATATCTAAAATAGTATAATGACACGAATATCGTACTTTTGATTTATTTTTAATCGTGTTTTGCACCAATAGCACATCAATATAATTTTACGACAATACTTTCGTCCGGAATAAAACAATGCGGTTGCTCATTAAGATTCTAACATAACAGGGAGGTCGTAATTGAAGAGGGGTTTTATTTCTGAATCGACGGAAAAATATTCAAAGAAACGATTTAAAACAACACGAAATTGAAAATGAAAACATTATTTTCCGTATACTTTATGAAACGAATGCGCTTCAACGGCTTAATGTAAATGTGTTGAAAAACAAAGTTCGGTTTTGAATTAGATTTTAAAAATGAAAACGGTAGGAATGAAATCGAATGTGAAACCTTTTATGTAGCCGAAGACATCATTTCACAACGTAAGACCTCGCTCAAGGTATAAAAATTGAGCTTGTTAATGAATGTCTTACGCCACGACTTCTATAGAAACTTCATTAAAATTGAATTCAATTACCGTTTGAAATTCCATTGAAGCAATTAATTTAAAAACTGTCAAAAGAACGGTTCATCTTCGTTTTTGTTTAGTTATTGATTATCAAACAAAGTTTGCATAAGTTACATTTTTTTTGTCACAAATGTCTAGTTTTTTCAATAAACCATTTCAAAGTTACGCAAGCTACTTTACAGTTACAGTTCTCAGTTTTATCAGTTGTCGATTTTTTATTCGGTGTGAACGGTTTGTGATAGGTTTCGCGTGATTAATTGAATTCGCCATTTTTATCTTCGATAATGAACCAAGAAACTATCGCTCCATTCAATAAATTTTGCTCAGAAATAGCTACGTTCGAATCGTTTTTATTTGCTATAATAGGCGGATTTGTTTTCATTATTGTCGTCGAAATTGTACTCATTGTGGTAGCTTGCAGTCGAAGAAGGAACGTCGTTCATCAATTTGGCCGATCACAGAACTGTAACGAACAAAATTTTCAATATTTCATTTCCGCATACGTTTATCAAATGAAGAAAGAAGGCCATTTAAAAATTCCCGTACAACAGTTTTCGAACGCCGATACAAAACAAGCATTAACCGATAATCGATTCAGAAATCAAATCGACGAAATTAAAGTACACGTTACGAAATACTTCTTGGTATCAATAGACGAATACACAGTCGAATCGCCATATTTCGGTTTTAGCACGAAATCAAAACATTTCTCCATCGAAGAAAAGGTTAATTATTGTCTGTCGTCTTAATTCAGTTAAGTTAATTTCTTCTTTTTCGTTTAGAAACACCGAAAAGCAGAAAATGCAGACGTACCAGACTTATCCGATGCCGGAAGTGGGCGTTATGAAACCCTTCACGTAAAAAAAGGATCCATAGGAAAGGTAATCGATTGTAGTGTTTTAATCGTTTTTGCATTTCAAATTTTACTTTCCTTTGATATTTTAGACTAAAGCAGCAGAAGTTAAAGGTTCAATGTTTCGTAGAGGTCGTGCCAGTTCAGGATATTCGAGAGACAGAGATAGTCGAGCCTCATATGCAAAAAATCCATTTGACGATGATCGAACAGGAAGAAAAGGGTAATAATTTGAACAGTTTGACGAATAAGCTTGTAAATTAAACAGAATCGTTCTTTTTTGTCTCAGTATTGTTTCGTAAATGTTTACTCATTGTTTTACTCATTGCTTTACTTAAACAAAAGAAAAATGATCTAACCGCTCGATCTTTGACAAATTGTGAAAATTTTTCAATAATCTTGAAATCGAAATGTACCCACACCTCGATAATGTATGAATGGTTTTAATACAATGTACTGTTAGTCCCCATTACACGACGATTATGATCATAGAGTGCATCGAAAAACGTTACAAATCAAAACAGTCCAGTTTCGTCAGTTTTGTGTAATGTATTTCCCGCGTGTTGAAATTCAATTCGTCGTTAAGATATGAACCAGCAAACTATCGCTCCTGTAAGTAGGTTTTGCGCTGATAAAACCGCGTTTGAATCTGGAGTTTTCGTTTTCATAATTCTCGTCGAAATAGCACTCATTGTCGTCGTTTGTCGTCGAAGAAGAATAGCCGTACGTCATTTTCTTCCATCAAAGAACTGTAACGAACAAAATTTTCTCTATTTCGTTTCTGCATTTGTTTATCAAATGAAAAAAGGATTTAAAAGTTCTTGTTCAACAGTTGGACACTAAAGGCGTTTTAACCAATAATCAGTTGAGAAATCAAATTGACGAAATTAAAGATCACGTAACGAATACTTTTTGGTATCGATAGATGATTACGTAATTGAATCACCCTACTACGGATTCAACACGAAATCGAAATACTTCTCAACCGAAGAAAGGGAAATAGTTGTTACTCATTAAGCATGATTCAATAAAGGTGTATCGATAAATCGTTTTATCGAAACATAGGCAAGCAGAAAATACTGACGTACCCAATCTATCGGACGCCGGAAGTGGGCGATACGAAATCCTTCACGTCAAAAAAGTATCCAATGGAAAGGTAAATAGAGTATAATTGTCGTTTTTAGTTTGTGTTCAAGTTTTGTTGAATTTAGTCGAAAGCATCAGAAATTAAAGGTTCAATTGTGCGGAAAGGGCGTGCGAGTTCAGGATATTCGAGAGGAAGTCGATTCAGCTATGCTTCTACTGGAAAAAGTAAATACGATGACGATCGAACAGGGAGAAAAGGATGAACATTAATTTAAAAAAGCTTTAAACCGTAAAATAGAAATGCTTTTTAGTTTCTGTTATTAATTATCCGTTGTACCAATTTGATTATCGTGCTACTAATTATTTGTGCTAAATTGTGATAAAAAAAAATTTTTTTCATCGTACAATGAACTTTAATACAACAGAAAGTTCAGTTCTTCGAATGTCAAGAGCAATAATAATTAGCCGTTTTTTTCTATCTCATCCGCGCTTTTTAATTCCGCAAATGTGGGAGAACATTTCAACGTGATAAAAAATCAAACCGTGTTACAATAGATCCTATCCTACTACAAACAAGTTAAAAAAAAGTATAAACGACGCCAAAAATTATTTTTTGTTAACACAATTCGGACAATGGTCGCTTCGAGTGAACGATGCAACCATCATGCCGTAATAGGAAGGATGATAGTTTGCGTGTAATACTGGCACCCAAGAGCTTAATTTCCCAGCATCCAAAATTCCGTGCAACATAACCAAACCCGTAAACCCGCATGACTCTGCCTGAAATTGATAAAAAATTGTACCATGAAATCAGCAAACCTAGCAGTTATACTGTACTTTGTCGACGTATTGAGCTGCAACATCGAGCAAATAAGTTGGATGCAAAGTGGAAGCCCAATGACCGCAAGCTTTATCGTACGGTTCCGCCGCCGGACTGTATCCGTACGGACCCGATGCCTCGTGCGTATGAGCCAAATCGCTGCTGATTATAACAACGACGTTTTCCTTTAAAGCGTCCAAATCTTGATAGAGGGTTCGACCTAACAAATAATTCAGAGTAATTTAATTACACGTAACTTCATTAAAACGTGTAGATTGTTTACCTAAGTCCAACAATTCAGGTATCATTTCAACAGATTTCGTATATCGTCTGGAAGGTTGCGATAAAACGACGATTTTGGATTTGCCAACTTCTTTCACAAACAATAAGGGGATCACTTCACCCCACCTGAAAACAGTTACATGTTTTTATCTGCAATGCATTTGACAAAAATGAAACAGATCTACGATTCATTACACATAAATTATAAGAATTTTGTTTCAAAACGAGGACAAGTCTATTTACTAATCATAAATAGGAAAAGTTTTGGTGGGAAAAGTTTTTGGTGCGTTATTTCGGCATGCATTTTACTAAAAATATTGAAATCTAATTTCTGATGAGATGATTTTAGGCTGCAGACTTGCACGTTGAGTAAATTGCTGAAAGCGCACGTTTACAATTTCACACGGGTTTTTATAGCAGGAAAACCGATTTGAGGCATAAAATGAACCAACCATGGGCAAATGTTTGCACCGATTCATTTTCGTTTCTATTATGGATTGTAGACGACCTTTTTATTGCAGTACGGTTCACAGAACGACAATAAAAACGCGACATTTGTTGAAGCGAGTTTCCTGGCGTTGAACAATGAATGAATGGCCAAAAATGGAAACACGACATATGTCAGACGGAAGAGAAATCCATACAAAAATGTTATCATAATGTCTGTTTAGAAGCAGATAAACAGTGAATATTCAAAGTTAACAACAAATATACCACATACTTTAATACTGTCGACTCGTAACCACCACCCGGCGGTCCAAAAAAACTCAGACCGGATACATTCATTCCTTTAGAGCTGAGATTAGCGACAAACCCCAGCGCGAGATCGACATCAATTTTAACCGAAACGTCGTAGCAACACGGCGGACATTGGCAATTATCCGTTTCAGCCGTTCCGTTCGCCAAAGGATTAACGTAAAATGTAAATTTTGTTAAGTCCGAAACGCCGTGCGGTGTACTTAAGAATATCACGTCCGGTTCCAACTCTCGGATATGACGTCCAACTTCGACGGCGGATCGGTGTATTTTCCACGCCCATTCTCGAGCGAATTTATTCTGTGACTCAAAACGACTGGGATTCAACGCGATACCGCCGTGAGGTAAAACGAACGAGCCCAATAATTTACAAGAAGCGAAAGTAATAATTGTCAATAACAAGATAAAATAGATTCTCAAAATACTCATTTTGTATTGGATATATGAGACATTGGATGCGTCACATTATCGGTGAAACATTCGCACAGACAACGAACGAAACGAAACAGTGTCGCTGAGGTTACTGAATCGAGGTACAATGGTCTCTATATGGATCAAATGCGTTTCTATCGCCGCAGCCCGACATTAATATGAAACTAACCAAAATATTTAGCCGTTTGTAATAGAACGACGTGCACTTCTTTCGCCAGACAAACAAATCGTTCAATAAAAATTGTGAAAAAATAGTTCAATAAAAAGAGTAAAAATGAACGAACCATTCCTCTAATTGGTTCAGATGCATTTTTTTGTGAGCTGTAGACTAATTGCTGGGTTGCTTTGTTATTATTTTCTTTGAAGGTTATAAGTGATAAACAGAAAATAAAAGTTACAAGAAACTTTCTTTGCTCAAAAAAGCGTGATTTCGCTTGTTATGAATTTGACTCCGATATTGGCTGTATTAAATAATCCTACAAAGGGAAAAGGTCAAACTGCACAAGTTCAGCATCTAGAGCGCAGTTATTTTGTAATATTCGGTTTTTCCTAATTTCACTCCATTCTGCGATCCATTTGCTTGAAAATAGCCATCTTAGCTTCACTGGAATTCATTTTGTCTTTTGATCAACATTGCATGATGAATGAACGTTTTTGTGAAACACTGATAGACCTCTCAAGGTATTTATATGGACACATTTTTGCACCATTTCAGTAGCATAAGTCACTTCGTTCAGATTAATCTTTACCATATGAAAATAAGGTCTATAATTCGTAATTATATTTTTGATGTAAAAGTCTGTTTGGAGTTTTAGCGCGATGTTGTCGTGGTGATTTAAAGCGCAATTTCGAAACAGAAATTCATCAAAACTCTTTGAAACGGGAAATATTTGTTCGATCGGATCGAAAAAATACCCGAAAGTTTCCAAATGGCTACAACGAAGGTAGGTTTCTATTCGGTTTACAATTTTAATTAAAAATGAATGAATTTGATTTTATTTAGGAAGCAATTTTTATTTGTTTGGACGTTGGACCGTCGATGAGGCGACGTTTAAACGGCGAAGATGATAAAAGTGCGCTCGATACCGCTATTGAATGCATTTCTTGGATACTACAAAGAAGGGTCCGTCATAAAATTTGTTCTTTTGTGGTTTAAACAAGGCTACTTTTTAAAACAACTATGCTTCAAAAATTAATCAAAATCGACCACTATTATGTATTGTTCATTAAAAAAATTTTAAGATTTTTATGGAAAGTAAAGATGAAATCGGAATGGTTCTATTCGGTACATCTGAAACGAGTAATCAACTAGCCGAAGATGGTCAGTACGAGAATATTTCCGTTGTTCGCGATTTGCAAATGGTCGATTGGGATTTCGTTAAAACAGTTGACAGCATTCCTCAGGATTCAGTTAATGCTGATTGTAAGTCAACGCATTAAATTTGTTTTCAAATGTTAAAATCGTGACTCTAAGTAGCCAAAACGGGAAACAAACATTGACACTAAAAATAAGATCCTATGTTTAATTATTATTAGCGCAATTCGTTACATATCCGACACATTTTATCTTTGAACTTCAGTCATTGACGCGTTGGTTGTTGCAATGGACGCCCTACGAAACGGTTCCGAGGGAAAGAAATTCGGCCAAAAATCAATTGTAATATTCTCTAATTTGGATTCTGAATTTGCTGACGATCAAATTGATGCAATTATTAATTCGATGAAAGAAGGTGGCATCGATTTAGCTGCAATGTTAGTATTTAGTGTTTTAGTATTTTGATATTTTTTCTTCATACGTATCTTCAAATTTCAGTGGTCCAAATCTCGATGATGAAGAAAACGATGATTCAGCTGCTTCATCTTCCACGAAATCGGAAAAGAAAACGAACCAACAGAAAATGGGCGAAAAAGTCATTTCAAAAATCGTCGATGCAGTTGGTGGAACTTGTTTATCGTTAAAGTGCGTATCCAATTTGAATATTTGGATTTTTTAGAATTTGAAATTTTCATTCATTAATGTTTTAGCGAAGCTCTTCCATTGCTTGGTTTCTTTTCTCGTCGTCAAGTTAAACCAACGGCCTGGAAATGCAATCTAGAAATCGGCGCTGATATTGGAATTCCGATTTGTTTGTACTTGAAAGTAATTTCTTAACCCTCTATTGCATATGTCAGCTTTGAGGTAACATACCATATAATAAGAGTTAATGGGCTTCAATGCAGTCTATGCCACTGTTGCATTCCTCAACTTT